>PVKM010014794.1:0-28606 GCA_004027735.1 Carollia perspicillata | reverse complement strand
TCGGCGATGGCTGAAAATCTTGCTGCGGCACCTGTTTAAAACCCACACCCAGAACCGTCTGCTCTGTCCACTTCCTCCAGCTTTCACCCGCTGCACGCCCATGACTCATACTGGAATGTTCTCTGTCTGCTCTCTCACCCCTGAAATTTGAGAAGCATTTTCCCTAGACATAACATTATAAAGGCTGGCTGGATTTAGTAATGTTATTAGTACAATTAATTCAGTTCATATACGAAAAGTGCTAATACTAATGTCTACATGGTATAGGCTCAATCAACGTTTGGCATTAATATACTTATTATTGTCAGCTATATTATACTTTAAATAGTCTTTTGTGGGCTGACCTATATTTTAGACACCTCTTAATAACAAATGAGTATTGAGCGTTATGCTAAGCACAGTATACGCTGTACTTCAATTAATTCTCACATCAGCCCTATAAAGGTCATACTATTATTCCTCAAACAATGAAGAAACGGAAGCTCAGGAAGGGGAAGAACTTAGAGTCATTCAACTAGTAACTGACGGAACTAGGATTAGAACACATGGCTATTCTGTCCTTACACTTTTTCTCTTAGCCACGATACTCAGCGTCCTAATAGCACAGTGCTTGGTGTTCCCCGTCCATTTTGTCCTGTTCTCAACTCGGAATTGTCAAGGCCATCAGAAACAAGGAGAGCTTGAAAGCAGTAACAGTCTAGAAGTGTCCAAGGAGACAGGACCAATAGATGTAATGTGGGATCCAGGAATAGAAAACAGACATGAGGTAAAAACTAAAGAAATCTAAATAAAGTGTGGAGTTTTGCTACTAATAATGTGTCAGTACTGTTTTATGAATTTTGACAAATGGACCACAGAAATGTTAATATGAGAAACTGGGTGCAAGTTATATAAAACTCTTGGTAATATTCCTGCAACTTTTAAAAAGTCAGCGAGTCCTTGTTCAAGGTCATACTTGGAACAGTATAATATTTCTAACTATAAAGTCTCAGGAAAGAAATGGGGATTAGGTTGGTTATTGTACATTGTGGAGCTTGGAGTAATGTAGCAGTTTGTGAGTTTTCTCATCTAAACTATCTGTGTTTTAAAACATCTCATTAAATAAGAAGGTGAAGGCCTTAGCCAAAGAACACACACGTACATGCAAAACCCACAGACTCAGACAACAGTGTGGTGACGGCCTAGGGGGAGGGGGGCAAGGGCTCGGTGGAGGTGGGCAAAGGGGGAAAAACGGGGACACCTGCAACAGTGTCAACAACAAAAATAAAGTTAAAAAACCCCATCTCATTAAATAAGTTCAGTGAGATGGTTAAAAAGCAGAATCCTAGAAAATTCATGGCAATTCCTTCCCTCTGGCATTCTAACCAGAGTAAAAAATATTAAACACATTTTTTTAAAAAACTGCTTTAATGAAAACGGAGAATGTGTTATTTAGAATATCAAGGCTGGAAATCCGAAACCAATTATTCTGAGAAAAGCTCTCTCCTACCAATGTGCCAAAGCAATGCTAAGGATTAATGCAGCCCAGTTCCAGTGGTATGAAAAGCAGTGAGCTCTCAATTCACTGTCAGTGTGTTCATAATATGATATCTACAATGCCCTGTAAGGAGGCACTTTGCAAATCCGGAGTCCTGAATATATACATATCTTGGCTACTTAAAGAGGTCTGTGCAGGGGAAACGTCAGACCCACGGAATTCCTTGGTGGCCTCTGTAGAATGGAGGGAGAGAGAGAAAGCCTGACAATAGTAATTCGCTCCCGCCTGGTCAGTATGGTGGTGTAGAAATGTGCCCACAAATTCTCTGACACTCGTCCAGATCTGGGTCCTCTGGGCTGGAAACGGAACGCTTCAACCAGTAGCACAGAGCGGAAGAGGCACGATGCTTCCAGAGGCAGGCCTTACAAATCAATCTGCTCCTGCTTTGCTCACAGGAACCCTTGCTCTTGAAACCTTCAGCCTCTGTGTCTGCAATGGGCCCACTGTTGCTCTGGCTGCAGCCAGTGTTTGGCCACAACCACACAAGAAACCCTGAGCCAGGATAACTTAGTCGAACACCTCCTGGATTCTCAGTCCACAAAAATCTGTGAGAGAGGATAAAATTATTATTGCTGTTTTTTTAAAAATATTTTATTTCTTTATTTTTAGAGAGAGGGGAAGGGAAGGAGAAAGAGAGGGAGAGAAACATTAATGTGTGGTTGCTTCTCATATGGCCCCCACTGGGGACCTGGCCCACAACCC
Source organism: Carollia perspicillata (assembly GCA_004027735.1). Taxonomy (NCBI): domain Eukaryota; kingdom Metazoa; phylum Chordata; class Mammalia; order Chiroptera; family Phyllostomidae; genus Carollia; species Carollia perspicillata. The sequence goes on along the minus strand of PVKM010014794.1, from coordinate 26,367 downwards.
AGGCATGTGCCCTGACTGTGAATCGAACCGTGACCTTTTGGTTCACAGCCCGCGCTTAATCCACTGAGCTACACCAGCCAGGGCTATTATTGCTGTTTTAATTCACTAAATGTTGAGGTAATGTGTTATATAGCAATAACTAACTGAAATAGTTTCTTATGAAGGGCCAGGTTAATATAAAGTGTGAACACAGAGCCATCATGATTCATTAATTATGTCAAAGCTAGGCACAGAATCATAAATACATAAATTTATATTAATGGTAAACAACGATGCTTTAGTTTAACATTGTAATTATTTATTTATTACCCACAGCCTCTGCCTTAATTGAGGAAATACTTGTTAAGCACCTACTATGTCAGTCACTCTCACAGACATTAGGAGTTCAATGGTGTCAAAGACAAATATCTACCTCATTTCATGGAGCTAACAATCGGCGGGGGTGTCAAACTCATTTTCACCGGGGGCCACATCAGCCTCACGGTTGCCTTCAAAGGGCCGAACGTAATTTTAGGACCGTATAACTGTAACTACTCCTTAACTAGGGGCAAGGAGCTCGGCATTGCCGCCGGGTAGAAACAAGGTGCCGGGCCAGATAAAACCAGGTGGAACCGGGTCGGATGGGGCCCACGGGCCTTGTGTTTACCACCTGTGATCTAGTGGGAGCAACAGAAAATACAACAAGTAAATAAATCAACTGACTACCAACTATGATAAGTACTACAAAGGAAACCAACAAGGTGCTTGGAAAATCCTACTTTTGACAAGTGGTTAAGAAAGGTCTCTCTGGGGAGACAGCCTTCGGGACAAGATCAAAAGGTGAAGAAAAAGCTGGTCATGTTGAGACGGCAGAAATGCTCCTTGAAGAGGAACAACATGGGTGAAGCCCTGAACTAGAAATACGCAAGCGCTAGAGTAAAGTCAGCGTGGCTTCAGTTTAATGTGCAAGAGGAGCACAGAAGAGACAGCTAGTATTCCACCGAAGAAGGCCTCTTCTGGGCTGTAGAGTTGCTTGGAGGACACGGCTTTCCAGTAAGCAACCTTATGTCTCAGCTCGGCCCTCTTGCATACAAACATAATCATGTGAATGAATCTGGCACAAGAATGTGGGTGGAAATACCACCACTAGATTGGGCCCATTCACATGCTCCACACTCTTTGCTTCAGTGCCACTGGGACATTAATACCTAGCAGGGGCGTCCAACCTTTTGGCCACACTGGAAGAAGAGTTGTCTTGGGCCACACATTAAATACATTGTGACATGTAATCACACACAAAAAAATCTCATAATGTTTTAAGTAAATTTATAATTTTGTGTTGGGCCACATTCATAGCCATCCTGGGACACATGCACTCTGCAGGACATAGGTTGGACACCCCTGATAGCGTGTCCTTGAAAATTACATGTGAAGATGCCATATCACTGTTCATGTCAGGTAACTGCATGGAGCGAAGGCCCATCCTTTCTGCCTCTTTCTACCAACTGGACTTGCGTGAGTAAGAAATAAACCCCTATTGGTGTTAAGCCGTGAGATTTCAAGGTTTAGCTGTTAGAGCATTAATAGTACCTTAGCTCAAACAAGGGAGAGTGGTGTAAGATTCAGCTGGGATTCATAACCAGGGGCTGGATCAAGCAGTAAGGAATTTGATTTTTACTCCAAGAGCACGGAGAACCCACTATTGTATGCAGGGAAGTGAGATGATCTGATTTATAATTTAAGCTCACTCAGGTCTCTGTAGAGACTGGATTGGAAGGCAAAGGAGTAAAAGTATGGTGCTGAGTTTTTACAAAAAGTCAACGTGAAGTAAAGAAATTGAAGAAGCCCCACGTTCTGCCAACTGGGAACTAACAGCTTGGGTCCAGAAGAACAAAAGGTCACAGAATCAGAATTTTTATTTATTTATTTATCTTTAGAGGGGAAGGGAAGGAGAGAAGGAGAGAAATATCAATGTATGGTTGCCTCTCGTGGGTCCCCTGCTGGGAACTGGCCTGCAACCCAGGCACACACCCTGACTGGGAATTGAACCGCGATTCTTTGGTTCGCAGGCCCGAGCTCAGTCCACTGAGCTACACCAGCCAGGGCTGAATCAGAATTTTTTTTAACAAAAAGGAATAACCATCTGGTTCAACAGAATGATTTGGACATTACCTGGCAGCTTTTAGGTTTATCTGGAACTCTTAATAAACAATTTACATGTTTTAGAAAACATATACTCACATGTCATCTCATAGGACATATGAGATGGCTACATTAAGGAAAGTTTGTGAGGCTTCCTATGACTTGAATTCTGTGTGAAACAGTTGACTGAAATCACACAAACACAGTGTGATCTCTAACAAGCCCAGCCCCACCTTGCTGCTCCTAAAACCAAACTCATAGCGTGGCCTAAGACTCTACAGCCAACAAAGATGCCACCCTTAAGCAGACTGAAAAAAATCTGGTGGACACAATGATGAATAAGAATCCAAAGCAAACCATCCATACTTCCAAACACAAGCCCAGTGGGAATACAGTAGGCAGAACACTTTTAATCCAAATCATCCAGGAGGCCAGGAGCTGTCCGGTTGGACAGGAGGGTGCATGATGGGGCCGAGAAGAGTCCGAGGACGAGTTTGTCCAGGCAAAGGAGCCCTGTGTCACACTATAGGGCCTATTCTTCCTTTGCTTTATCTCACAGCTGCTCTCTACTGGATCTTTCGTTACAATTGTTTCTAAAGGAGAAAAATCTTTAGCCAAATACAAAGTTAAGGTGATTTTAATTACCTTTCCTCTCTACGTGACATTTCATGAGTTGGTATACTCTCGGTGCACTATTATAGTTTGTCATAATACATCCTAAACATGTTCCCCCAAATGACTGTAAAAGCAGTCTGAAATAATAGAGGCTAAAATGTGACAATATACTATGCATACAATGTAGCTTGATGAGGGAGTTTGCTGCTTTCTGTGTTTAAGTGTGAAGTCTATAAAAAAGGCTTCTTCTTCTGCAAAGCTCAGGGTTACCGATAATAAAGGAATGCAGGCCCCCGTGTGGCCTCAGGAGTACTGAGTTGACCTAAAGGCAGCCATAGTTAGCCCCATTGACACTTTTATTCTCTGAAAAGAATATATATATATATATATATTATATATATATATATATATAATATATATATAATATATATAATATATATATATTTATATTTATACATTCAAACTGTCTTCTTTCAGAGACCATCTGTCAGTTTGAAGGGACCTTTGTTTTTGTGTTGTGGTGGTGAATTTTGTTTTAATGTAGTCTTTAACATCTGCTTAAAGACTTTGGGTTTTATGAAAAAAATCCTCTATAACACATACACACACACATATAAGATCTTGTCATACCTGAATGCCCTAGAAATACTTACAAAAAGCAGAATTTGATTGACAGCTAGGAACCATAGGCATTAGCAATTTGTAGCTTTTACCTATTATTTAGCTTTGACCTGTGCAATTACATGATCCAAAGGACAAAAATGCGGCTGTTTACCAAGATTCGAAGTGATTCCCAAATGGCATGGTAATTCTCGTCTCTCTTGAACGGTCTCGACTCAGGCCAGCCATGTTGTACTGTACTTCTTAATTTTCCCACCCGAAGATTTTGTTCAGATTAAAGAGAAGCTGTTGAGGGTCATCATCCTAATGTACTGTACCAATTTCAATACATCCTAATGTATTGAAACTGATTTCCAGAGACCCTGCCCAAACAGCTATTCATCCATTACACAAACGTGAAGAATTCACTGTGTACCAGTTATGATGCTATATATGGAGGACCCTAGAAAATATGACATCATCCTTACCCTTGCGAACGGAGCAATCTCTTAATATAATGCAATACAGGTTTTGGGAACATTGACAAGGGACAATTTGCTCTGCCAGAATGACCCCAGTCCTCAGTAGTCAAATGAGTTCTTCTTAACATGAACTCGCATGTTTTGCTTGTTTAGTATGTTCCCTCCAAGACGTCCAACTTGAGGAAAGCCCTCCCTCAATATTTCAAGGAGCCATTAGGAGGCATTTCATATCATCTTTCACTCTCCCACCAGCTCTCTGTGTCCACTGTCATCACAGTCTCCTTTACGCGCTGTCACCGATAGGCCCGGGCACCTCGTGGTTGGAGAGACATCGAGTGGAGGAGGTCCCTCTCTCGCAGCCAGGGCCACCCTTCGCTTTCTAGTCCTCTAAGCAGCTTTCAGCTTCTGCCCACGGTTTCCTTCTCCACAGAGCTCACACTTAGTGGCAGGGACCAGAATTGGAACCCATGGCCATTGCCTTACGTTTTATTTGTGTTCAAATGATATTATATTGCATGTATTCTTCTGCAACTTGCTTTTTTATGTATACATTTACACAGAGACAGAGAAGGAGAGAGAAAAAGAAGGCGAGAGAGAGAGCGGTAGAGCCCTTTAAAGCTCTTTGCATTCCACTGTAGGAGCACGTTTCTTACTATTCAAGGCAGGTGCCCAGCTGCTCTCTGTGAGAGTACCAGTTTTCCACAGTCTTGCCAACCCCAGATATTATCAGTTTGGCTTCTACCAATTTGATAGGTGAAAAATGGAATCTCATCAATTTCTCCCTGATAAGGAGTGAGGTTGAGCATTATGCCGGACATATCTTATCTGCCTCCTTATATCTCTTGGCCTCACTTGCTTCCCAGGTAGCAACCAAGGGACCTCACACGTGCCTGTGAGGTCCCTTCCAGAGCCTCCCAGAGCCAAGCAGTTACAAGCTCAGGAACACAGGACTCCACTCTGGCTGCCAGAGCAGGCCTGCCTACCAGCTCTGTGACTCCTCCTGCCACTTACTGGGTGGCGAAAGGCCACACACACCACAGGCACAGGATCCTACTTCTGAGTGGCTATTGAAAGAGCTGAAGTCACAGCGTGTGGGGGGTTAAGCACCACCAGACTTTCCACAGTCAAGAACCAGATGACAGAGATCCAGCAAAATACATTTCATCTCCTCCCTCACTTCCCGGCCCATTGTAAAGTACAATATCTATGCACAAGCTGTTCTGGAGATAAGCCATGCAGCCTAGTACACAGATATGCCATTCAACTCTCTCTTCTTGGCTTTTTGCATTGCTCCCCCTCCCTCTCTGCCTCACCTCCATTCTCCCTCACAAGCCCGTAGCAGCTTGTACTTTTTTTTTGGAGGTGACAGGATTCTTTAACAATTGCTTAAGAATGTAATGCATAGATTGGATCTGTTGCAGAAAGATGACTCTGAAGACAGAATGGAAACTGCGGAGAGACTAAGACAAGAGGACGTGGTTTTAGAAGTTTATTCCATTAGGGGCAGGGGCTAGAGTTAGGGCAATGGAAGTGGAAATTTAAAAAAAGACATATTCAAGAGAGTCTGGGGAATGTAAGTGTGGATTAGATCATTCATGGAAAAAGTAGAGAGGGAGAAAGTATAAAGCATGGAGTAACAATAGTTATTAAAGACCAGAGAAAGAAGAGGCACTGAGAAAGGCAAGAAAGGCAGGTCGGGAGGTGTGAGAATTGGAAGAAGGAGAGACTAATGGCTCAACCTTGCGGAAGGTCAAAGAGCCTAAGAATGAGGGAGGAACTGTAAGTCCAACAATCAGGTATTACCCTAATAATAGTATTAAAGGAGGGGCCTCATCCAGAGGAGAGAGTCGATTTCAGACAAAGAGAGCCTGGTAAAAGACAAGGATTAAACAATGGTCTGAAGGAGTGGGAATCCAGGGGGCATCCAGGGAGAATCCAGGGCACAGGAGAACAGAGGGTCTTGGAGCCCCACGGAGAGAGGCCAGGGCTGCAGTTTTAATGCAGGGCCCAGGGATGTGCCAATATTTGCCAAACAAGAAAGTGTAAGTATTTTAGGGAAAAGCTGGAAAGGAAATATTTGTTGATAACTGAAAAGCAGTTCCAGAGAATTTGGGGAATGGGATAAAAGAGGATCAGTGGGGGGAAGTTCTTATTTCCAAGTAAAAGTGCCACATTTAATGATTCAGCTTTGTGTAAATTTAGCTTCCATTTTCTTGCTAGCCCTGGGAAGTTTATACTCATCAACATGTTTGGACTGATGGCTTTGTTACCGTTGGTATAGAGCTGGAAAAGGGGAGCAAAAGGAACTTGACATTGACCATAGCAACCTGAGGAGCATAAGCCTGCTTGCTCAGCCAGGAAGCTACAGCCCTTCATACTCCACGGGTCCACAGCATTGCTCCACCAAGGGGGTCTACACTCCTCCCTTCCCCGCTCTGGTGCTTGGGGATGCAGGGGGAGATGCTGGACCACAGAGGCCTGTCAGTCTCACTAGGGTGTGTAGACCCATTCAAAGTCCATTGAAAGCCTGGAAAATTGAGTGGTCATTTTGAAAGAGTACCCTGTCCGCCCCAGGCCCGAGCTAATATAATCCTAAGGGAACAAAGAAGTCACCCCTTCACTCGAGAACCCGCAATCACCCCATGCATTCATGTGCTCTCTCTCTACAGTCGTGTGGTCTTAGGAGCCACACGGCCAGCAGCCATGTGGCCTCCACCACCAGAGCAGCTGGGAACAAGCTAAGTCCCCTGGATGGGGACTGAGACCACTTAGCAGCCGACTGCAGTCTCCAAAGGACTAAGCTTTAATATGAAGCAAAAACTCTGGACAATGGCTTTTGTCTTGGCCTTGCTGAGGACACAGTTGGACTTTTTCCATGGTGGGATAGAGGGAGATGGGACTTTGCCCCCTGGGGGCAGCTTCTATTTCCACATGAAGAAACCATGCCACAACACAATCTCCCGTGCGTGGGTTCTTGGAATGCTTTCCTCGCAATCCCATGAAACGGCCTAACTCCCATCTACAACAGTTTCCTGGGAAGCCGTTCTGTCCCCAGTTACTACATAGCACCAGTGCCTGAAATATCACCAAACAGAAATCTAATGCTTTGAAATTCACCGGTTTACAAATGCTTCTGGGTGAGGAGCCTCCACTGTGGTGGTGAAGATTAGAGGAGAGAAATGCACTGTGGGAATTAGGTACTGGGAATGTCAGGGGCTCCAGAAGGTAGGAGAGGGGTTCTGAGAAGTTTACATTTACCTCCTTTATTATTCGTATTTAGGATAATGCCTCTTTCTGAAGCCCAATAAGCAAACCACTCCTTTACCTTCACGTAAGTTATTACACTTCCTGCAAACATGCACACACACTCTCCTACTTCTCTTTTTTTAAGTAAACTTCAGGGAACACAAAAAAGACCCTTCATACCAGTCTGTGTGAATTACTGCAAATCCAGCGGAGGAACTAATCCCAAACAACACGCGTCAACTGTTTAATATGTGACTTGTGCTCCCTAATCAAGATGTCGGGCTGAGCTGGTTTTTAATCAGGAGTCAGAAGTATATCCCGCAGCCAAAATCTTCCACTACTGACAGCCTCCTTCAAAAAAAATTACAAAGTGTCTCGCAAGTTATATCTTAATTAACATGTTATTTTTAAAAAGGATATGACAAATACAAGTTAATAGGATGAAGAGTTCAAAAGGACACCTCACACAGGCTAGAAATTTGCTTCTGGATTCCCTGAAAAATCAAGATAGGGAGTAGCAAAACGAGATTCTGGAGCTTTCCATGTGATGGAAATGTGAGGCTACAGAGTAGCACTGCTTTTTTTGAGAGCAGACCAGAATCTGTTCGCCGGTAGGTTCGTAGGCCCAGTCAGGGCATTAGCCTGCCGTGCGGCGTTACTGAATCATTCCCCGCCTTTTAGGGGCTTCCTCCGCAGTCCCTTAGAGTTCTTCAGTGGGGACACTGAGAGACCAGGACTGGTTTGGGGATGAAGACGGTTCAGAGTGTGGTTTGGTAAATAAGAGAGATGAGATATAGGATAGAGAATCACTATAATCACTATGATAAGGATTGTCTAAATTATTATATATTTTAAATCCCATTACCTTATAGCCATATTGCACATTCCATGTGATTACAGAGAGCATGTTACACACACAGAATTCAAAAGTCTTTTGCTGACAGGTGGCTGATGAGTTACCAAATCTTTAATTCATAAATTTAACTTGTTATATTCATTTGGTTTATTGTGTGTAATACACACAAACCCTGTATGATTCACACAAACTATTTTTTACTCATAAAAACATGCCAAAACCTTTTCTGAGAGTTGCTTTTGTCTCTTTTTAGGGAGCTCACTCTTCAGTGTGTATAAACAAGCAAAGGCTTTGATATTCAAATTAATGAAAGCACTCAAAAGGGGAAATGAATCCATCTGAAAATTATATGCCTCCATTTGATGCATGTTAATGAAAAGCTTGCACACCAAAAAGTTATTTGAAGAAGGTATCTACCTTACATTCAGTGAAAAACTCCCTTGCGGGTAAAACAGATAGAAAGGTTATTTTACAGCTAGTCACAAAAATCTGACTTTCCCTTTTGCCTCTTCCACAGTAGTAAGGGACTGGAAGGAAGTGTGCACTTTTGAGGACAGGGAGAAATAGATTTAAAGACTGTAAGACATCAGTTTAAAGAAGTAAGAAATCAGCTATTTGACTTTATATGACCCTGACCAAGTTAATTCACTTTTTTGAGCCTTAATTTATTTATCAAAAATACGAAAATAATAACTACTCATTTCACAAAGTAATCTTAAGAATTAAAGAAAAGAGTGCATATAACTTTCTCAGCATAGTATCTGGGACTTAATGAGTTGTGATTTTATATAATTATTAATTTGAGCAACTCTGTTTTTTCTGGGCATCGGTTTCTCTCCAATAAAATGGGATGGTTACCTAATTGATCGACACAGAATAAATGAGATGACATAGGAAGTTTAAGTGCTATGCAATGCTGGGTGTTGACACGAAGTACAAGCTGTTATTTTGCCTGTACGACAAAGAACCATAAAAGGCCTGATTCCCCTGCCATTTCAGACCAAATACACGGGGTTTGGTGATTTTTGTTTTTTTTCTTGTGTTTGTCACACATATGCCCACTTTCTGTTTTGCTGAAAAAGAGGTGTTTAACCATGCAACAATTTCTTTCCCACAGAGGAATGTCACCACTGCCACCACAAGAACAGCTGAAGATCAGTAGTGGGTTTGGGAATTTCAGTCCGAGGTGGCTGAGTTTCTCCCAGCGTCACCAACAGGAGGAATCATAGAAGGTATAACAAACCCAATTCCACTGGCTCCTGCCCCGTGGACTCAGGGAGGACCTGCAAGCACACCGCCAGCTCACGGCCTCAGAGTCACGGTCAAGATCGTCTGGTGGCCCGCACAAGGTATCTCATGTGTGCTCACAACATTTCTCTTAGCTCCTGTCATCACGGCCCTGCTGAGGTTCTTCCCCTCCCTCGTCAGTTCTCCTGTATCCATCAGGCTGACGGGGGAGGAGGAGGCCAACACAAATTACAGGACTCGTGGTCCACAAGGGAGTCCAGGCTCCGACGACTCTGCAGGTCAACCCAAACCCACCTTTGCGGAGGGAAACCCCAAAGAAGTTCCACTAATGCCTCAACCAATTCTTGGCAGCCCTGTGTACCATGCAGGAATCTAGAAATCAAGCTCTTCCCCGGGCTTTAACTGAAAAGTGAGCTGAGTCCCCTCTGCTCATGTACCTTCAAACCTCTTTTCTTGGTCACCCCCCCCCACCCAGTCTCTGCTTGGGGAGTAAGGTGTGGAGCCCTTCCTTGGGTCCAGTCCTCAGCCAGGCTCTCCTTGCACCCCTTCAGCTCTCTCCATCACAAGACGCATGTGGACTATAATAGAACAATGGTGCTGAAAAAGTAAGAATTGTCCTCTGCCTTCCCTCCCTCCAAGGCCTGGGGACTCTGGCTAGTTCTCAGAGAGGCTTATAATCTTGGAGAGGTGAGGCAGCTCAGGTTTTTAGTATCATAGGTGGGGCCATCGCTGTTCTGCAGAGCATTTTCAATGTATCTGGAATCTTCTTTCTTTTACTTATTCTGGCCGAGAGGAAATTCTGCTTCTTCACGTCTTCAGTTAAATGGACAAGGGTATGTGTAGCCCAAAGGAGAAGAAAGAGGGAATTTGAGATCTGGGACCTTCAAATTGCTTTCTAAATACCCTGAGAAGTCACCAGGGAAGAAAAGGAAACAGAGATTAAAGTAGTCATTTCTCTTTAGGAAAATTTGAGCATGAGAGACTGTGTATAGAAAGTCCTCTGAACCAGTAGCATTTAACCAGAAGCTGTTTCTTCTTCACTGACAACCTGATAATCCTAGGGGTCACTGAGCCCAGAAGGGAACAGGGGCTACCACCCAGTGGCAGTGACTTCTGCAGCTGGGACTGAGTCATATACCCAAGACCTGAATGGCTATTCGGCGACGGGAATAAGAAATCTTAAATGACCCTGAGGCACCTGTTAAAATAAAATTTACCAGCCTTAGAAACCTTCAGAATCAAAAGGACACTAGAAATGTATAAAGATCTCTCACAGAATGCTAACGGTCAATTTCTTTTATTTATTAGTTTTCGTATCATGAGTTACATTCAGGTAGTCCTCAGGGCCAAGGACTGAAATTCTGACTTGATGTTAAATTCGTCCTAGTTGGGAAGTCCAGGTATGTGTGGGTAAGGTTCGATCTTGGTCCCACGCAGCAATGAGGGAACCTGATTTCCCAAATCACACTGGATCCCTTGGCCATCCGCTGAGTTGTCCTGGCTCCATAAGATGACCTCAGAATCTGCAGATAACCTGGGATTGGCTGCAACTAAGTGGATGCAGCCTGTTTCAGATCTGATAGAGACACATGACCAGAAAAAGAATTAGGGGACAGAAATAGCCCAAGACAGTGTTACTGAAACACCAGGGTGAAGGAAAGAGATCGAAAACCAGTCTCTATACAGTTTTCTGTGGTTCTGAGGAGTGAGTAGCACTGTCACAGGACTAGATAAGCCCATGGGTCAAGTGCCCAGTACATACTTCAGGAAAGAATTAGGGATGTTTTGCTTCTAAAAAATAATCCACGGAGAGAGCTGAAAGCCACTTCACATAGCCAAAATTCTCAAAATGAGACCAATGAATGACAGCTACAGGAAGGCAGATTCTGAAAGGCATTTCAGAAAAAAAACATTTTAACAACTGCAAGGTGGAACGGGTTACCTTCAGAGCTTATATAATAAAATGATTAAGAACATAGGTTTGAAGGTATCCATCAGTAATTGAAAGGATCAAAAAACTATGGTACACTTACACAATGGAATTCTATGCAGCAGAAAGAAAGAAGGAGCTCCTACCCTTTGCAACAGCATGGATGGAACTGGAAAACATTATGCTGAGTGAAATAAGCCAGGCGGTGAAAGACAAATACCACATGATCTCACCTTTAACAGGAACCTAAACAACAAAACAAGCAAGCAAAATACAACCACAGACACTGAAATAGAGAACAGGCTGACAGTGTCCAGAGGGGAGAGGGGAGGGAATTTCAGGGGAAAAGGGAAAGAATTTACAGGGACAAGTATAAAAGACACATGGACAAAAACTAGGGAGGGTGGAAATGGGAGGGAGCGGGGAGGGCTGGGTGGGTGGGGGTGGGCTGGGATGGGAGTTAAAGACAGAAAACTGTACTTGAACAACAATTAAAATAAAAAAATAAAACAAAATAAAAAGAACATAGGTTTGAGAGTCAGAAGAGCGTGAATGGGAACCCTGGTGTTTAACTCACACCGGTTCTGTTACTCAGCTTCTCTTGATGTCTCTTTTCTCACCTGAAGACTACGAATAGTAATAGTGCATACTTCCCTGGGATACTGAAGGATTAATGAGATAAAGGATATAAAGCACTCATACAGAATCCGGCCCTTGAGAAGACTTAGTAAACAGAAACTGTTATTGTTACTGCTTTTGTGTTAATAACCGGCAGAAAGTAGAAGTTGCCAACTACAAGCAGAGGAAGTGGTGAGCTTTTGAGAATTTACATCATGTAAACAATGTTCCTGAGCAAATGCATTCTAAACAAACAATGACTTTAAACTGGCGGCTCCAAAGAGATGAAATTAATTGCGTCCACTGGCAAGAGAAGACTCAAAATGTGTAAGTCTGTTCACTGCTCCTCTCCGTCCTCCCCACATGACATGCCACCGCACAGCCCCACACAGTAAACCAGACAGATCAATAAAGTTTAAACAAGAATTCCCACATGAGGTAATGCAGGGGGGAAAAGCCATCAAATTGGATTATGACAGAAAGGGCCTCTGTGCGCACATTGAAAATATCTGTGAGTGATTTTCTATGACCTGAAGCAGACTACCGAGGGCTAGTGATTACATCAAGAATGGAGCAGGAAGGCAGCAACAATATTTAAGGTTATTCAAGACAATGAGTAGGCATAAAGCTGCCATTTGAAATGAGAATGTCTAATCCAATTTCATAAGGAATTAATCAACTGATCCTTTGAGTTACTTGAAACACTTGAGCAAACTGCTTTCAGAAAGACAAATACAACTGTCTCTGCTAGAGAATTAAAGGTAAGCCCTGTCTTGCCTGAAAGAAGAACTCATAACACATTTCAATCTATTATTTGGTTTTAGAGATTGTCTTTATTAGATTGCTATCAAGAGGATGCTTCCGGGTTTCACACAGGAAAGGAAAAGTCTAATGCATTTCAGATCTTTTTCACTGTCAGCATAAAAGCTGAAAAACAAACTAATGTTGCATACGATGCTGGGCAGAGGGCAGATCCTTCGAGGTCTTATTCAAGGATGGAAAAAAACCCCATGGCGATGATACCCTCTTTATCCAGTCATTGGTTTCAACTAAAAGGGGCCCCCAGTCTCCAACACTGAACTGATGAGCTCAAGTTAAGCAATCCCCGTGAAGCCCTTTGTTTCTGAAATGACCGTGCTGGCACTGAGGAGCAAAGCAAAAAGCAGCTCTGCTCCACCCTGGCCACAGACCACCCCCACGCTCATGCTCACAGCAGGGCCCGTCACTCTCCTTATTGGGTTCCTGCTGGTTCAGCTCCTAATGGCCTTCCTCAATTCCCGCTCTGTCTGCCTCACTTTGGGCTGACACAGCAAACACACACAGGAAGAGGTCTGCAGCTAGCAGGAGTCGGGGACTTGAAACAAAGAAGTCTCCTGTTATACTTATTTGTTTGTTTGCAATTCTCTCCTTCCATTGACGGTCAAGGATTCCAGGGGCTGGCACCAAGGAAAGGCACTGGAAGAAATCAATTTTCAATAACCTCAGAGATCACAGGGCACCGGATAATAAGCATTACGTCTTTGTGAAGAACAAATCCTGTGTAAAAGAGGGTGACTGGGTTTGCGCAAAGCACGGCTGAAGGCAGGTGTGAAGGCCTAATGGAGATATTATACCTTGACTTCACTACAGCAAAACCACTTTGGATTCTGTTCCAATTGACTGTCATCAACATGCTTCAGAAATGTGGCCGGGACCATTTTCTGACACAAGTCAAAGGTCGTGTCCAAAAAGATGAATGCGTGAGAGGAGCTCCGGAAATTATTTTGTGAATTTGAAGACTTTGCGAAAGTCAGGTTATAGAATTCAGGCTATTAAGTGGATTAATTTTCATTGGGAAACTGTGATTCCACATGGGAAAGAACATTCAAACTAATCACTTTTTGATATTGAAATATACTGTAAATAGGGTATGATAATTCCCTTTCTAGAGATTGTTTCAATAGCAGAGGCTAGCATATGCTCCTCGCTTCTTACAGAATCAAATTCTGTCTTCTCAGTCTGATACACAAGGCAATTTACAAGGGGGACCCCCCCCAAAGATGGAATTATTTTGTGGAGGGCAGGCCCTTGTAGTACAGGCTTCCCCCACTAGGTGAGTGTTCTAGGAACTCATCTGTATCAGTGTGCCAGCTGGCATTGTTGTGAGAGGCTATGTTTGGCTTCAGTGAATTTTTTAAAAAGATTCTTTCAATGCATTTGCCCATTTCATGATCGGTGATTTATGGGCACACCTGCTCACACTGTACTGAGTGTTCAGCAGTTTTGGACCAGAAACGGCATGACCTTCATGCCTCACCCTCCCTATTCACCTGATCTCACCCTGAGTGACTTTTTTTCTTTCCCCAGATAAAAAAAGGCCTCATAGGAAAATGTTTTGCCAAAGTGGAAGAGGTGAAACAAACAAACAAAAAATAGCAGAAGCCCTAAAAGGCATCAAAACTGACAAGTTCAAGAACTGTTTTGAGCAGTGGAAAAAAGTCTTTATAGGTGTATTTCATCAAGTGGAGAGTACTTTGAAGGTGACTGAAGTTTACATGTATAAGAATAAGAATCAATACACAGTCACAGTTTTTTATAGATAAATTCCATTTTGGGGGGGTCTCCCCTCGTATTATCATTTCTCCTGGAGCAGGAACATAAGGGCCCTGCTAAGGAATTTGAATTTAATTCCCAGAAGGACATGGAGGTTCCACCAAGTACATAAAAATGCAAGGGGTTTTTGTCATGGAATTGACCTGGTCTGATTTTTATTTTGTAAACACAGCTCTGGAAGTATTGGAGTAGGGGGTGATACAGAGAGGACACAGAGGGTATTGTAATGATCCAAGCAAGGAGTAATAAAAGGATAAATTAATCCTCTGCGGATGGGAATAGGGAAACATGAAATCAATATGAGACACATTATGGAGGTTAAGTAATCGCAGGCGAGACTGAACAAGGAAGTCAGGGAGAGGGAGGTTCCGAGAGGAAACCTGGCCTTCTGGCTGAGATAACGGTGGGGCCACTAGCGGGAATGGGAGGTATGGGAAAGGCAGGTTTGTGGGAGGAAGTAAACCTTTTTATGTCGTCCGGCTCGGGTGCTGTGTGACATCCAAGCTGAGATGCCACCAGGCTGTTTACCACATGAATCACAGCTCTTCCGAGAGGAAACATCAAAAACGAATTGAAATGAAGTTTCTAATTTGTTCTGTGTCTGCTCTTTTACTTTCACCTGACTGATCAAAGACTCTAAGTGCAAATATCTTTTTTAACGCTAACTTGGAAGTATTCGTGAGATGATGAAATACAAGTAACTGTCGCGGGAGTAAATTGGCACAGCCTCCCCGGAGGGCAGTTCAGCAGGACGAGTCTCAGTTACGGGCGTGTCCAGCCCTCTGTGGTGGACCTTTAAAAAGCCACAATGGTTTGCAGTTCCTCCCGTTAAGAGCGGAGTCTATTTCTCTACTCCTTGCATGAGGGGTTGGCTAACGAACTTGCTTTGGACCTTGGACAGAAAACAACACAGGCGGAGGACTGAAAAATATCTACACAGTGGGGTTTTCCCTCCCTTACGACTCAGAAACCTTCAACCACGTGAGCAAACCCGGTCTGGCTTCCTGCAGGAAGAAACACAACATGGAGAGAGGCCCCAGCTGGCTACCCAGGCACTTTGGTCACATCAGCTGCGCCCGCTGGTGCCCCGAGCATCCTGGGGCGTGGTTTCTCAACCTTACCACCACTGACATCTGGAGTCAGGTGATTCTTCGTCATGCGGGGCCGTCCTGTGCATTGCAAGGTGTTTAGCAGGAGCCCCAGCCTCCACTCGCTAGGTGCCAGGAGCCTTTCCTCCCCCACTGTGTTAGCCCAATGTGTCTCAGACGTGTCCCCTGTGGGCAAAACTACCAGCACTTGAGAACCACTGCTCTAGACCATGTGTACGGGCATATGGAGACGCTCAGGATATGGCTTTTATAATAATAGCAAGTAACATTTATTATATGCCTATGTCATACACATGATGGGAAATATTTTATGTGGATTGTATAATGTAATCTTTACTACAAACGTAGTAAGAGGTAGGTTATTAATAGCACTATTTTTCAGATGAGACCACTGAAGCACAGAAAGGTAAAATATTCTACCCAAAATATTCACCTAGTTAGTAAGTAGTAAGGCAGGCACGCGGGCAGTCTGTTCCCAGTACAACTCCTGAACTACCACTGCAGCCCATCCACTCGATTCTGGCTCCCCCTTAGGTATTAAAAGGGGTTAGAGAGGAATATATATAGGTTGCTATCACACTACTTGTTAAAATGAGGAGCACCGAATGTAGGCATAAAGAAATACTGCAAGGATATACCTCATAATATTAATCCTGGTTATCGCCATCTGGGGGTTGAAATTACTTACCTTCTTTCTGTATCTCTAAATTTAAAAAGAAACACGACCTATCTCCGAGAAGGTGCCCAGGGAATGGAAGAGACTACACATGTACAAAATAGCTGTGAAGCAACAACGAAAAGGAAATGCGCACTAATCAAAGAATAGGCTAGAACAGGGAAATTAAGTAGAAAACTATTATTTCCACGTAGGGGCATCTAAGAAGGTAGGGGAGGACTTTTTAGTAGGTTCTGAAGGGTGTTAAAATTTTGAGAGGTAACCATGGCACAAGAAGGTTTCAAACATGGGAGTAAGAATGGGTAGATGCCCGTGGAGAGGCACGGCGCCTTACGTAGCCTGAGCAGGTGAGAGATAAGATCGGGAAGATAGCCTGGGGTTTACTACCAAGTGCATACTAAATGAGCCTCCATTCTGAGGCTCATTCTGGCACACTGAGTGCCAGAACGAGGAGCTTGGACATTGTGGTGAGCTACTAGAATTACTGAGGAGCGGGGCGACATGATTAGAGCTGTATTTTATACACGTCGATCAGACAGCAGTAGTTACAATGGATTGGAGAGCGTGGCGATAAGAGGCCAATTAAGATATAAGTGAAAAAAATATATGGGCAAAAATAATGACAGCCTTAATTAGGACAGTGGCAAAAACAGAAAAATACTAGGAGCATTGCGGAAAAGCAGAGAATGGAGGCTCATCAACACCAGCTTCTTAAAAAGAGTTTGTTTATTTATTTTTAGAGAGAGGGGAAGGGGGTGAGGAAGAGAGAGAGACAGAAACATCTAGGGGTTGCCTCTCACACCCATGCAACCGGGGACCTGGCCCGCAACCCAGGCATGGAAATCAAGCCAGGGACTTTTGGGTTTGCGGGAAAGACACCCAATCCACTGAGCCACACCAGTCAGGGCAACACCAGCATTTAAGGGCATGAAAAGTAGGCTGAAAATAAGAAGCCAGAGAGGCAAAAGGAAAACTAGACAGGATCGTGTCACAGGGGAGGAAACGAGGTGGATCTAGAGTGACAGGAGAATCTGAGTGACATGTGCCATTCACAAAAAAAAGACGGAGTCCAGGCAGGAGGTGGTAGATGAAAGGACTAGAGCAAAGACAGAGGGAAGTCTAAGAGGCTGTGCTACACAACCGTTTCAGAATTTCAGGTTTTAATAGACGGGAATAGTCCTGGTTCGTCCAGGATGAATGAATCAATACCTCCATTAATTGGCATCAACTTGGGCCAATTTTGACTCATAAATGTGTTTTGTACTGACTTAGCACTACCAACAGAGAGACAAGATCCGCTGAATTCTCTCTCATCACCCTTTGGGACCTCCTCCTGCTCCTGGGACCCCCTTCTAGCCTATTTCACAATACTTCGAAGCCTTCGTACAATATCCCCCATCCCTTCACCCTTGCTTCTTCCGGGACCTGCTGAAATGGCAGAAAACACAGCAGCTACCCATTCAGCACGCCATCCTCACATATATCACAGCATCAGAAATTAAGATCCAAGCCCCACGTGGGAAGCTCAACCATACTTAGCTTTCATTGCTTTTCTGTTTTTTACATTCATGGCTTCATGTTGAAAACACAGACTGCTCTGGGATTCCCCCCTGCCACACAGAGTGGACAGTAAATTCCCCCAGTGCACAAATCTTTTGCCAAGAAAGACATTGAGGAGAATTCAAATCAACTTTGAGAAAACAAAATCACAGATCTTTAAGGAGGCTCCTATTTTAGTTGTGTGGGTAATAAACTCAAAGACAAATGGATCTCACTATCTTGTTTTCGAAGATAATCAAGGCCGTTATTACAAGCATCACATTTAACATACAGAGGTGGGCAAAACTAGGTTTACAGCTGGAGTACACAAAACACACTTGACTCCAGGTTTATTCTTGTGCTATTATTTATTAATTATTGTATTATTTTCCATACAAGCAACTGTAAACCTACTTTTGCCCCACCTTGTATATATGCATAGATATGTACATATATATATATATATATATATATATATACACACATACATGTGATTATTTTTGCATTTTTTAATATACAAACGGGATTTTACCACAACCATCACTTGAGAAAAAGGGCACCCCGGTCATTAAGAGCGCCAGCTTTGGAGCTATCCACAAAGCCTTAAATCCTAGCTCTGCCAAGAAGCACTCGTGTGGCCTTGGAAGTCATTTAACCTCCTTCTGCTGTATTTTCTCAACCGTAAATTGGTAGTTGGACATTTGAATGGAGTAATCTATGCAGCTCAGAACAGTGCCAGGCACATGGTAAGCAATATATGTTTCAGATACTATTATTAATTTTCTTTTTCCCCTTGCCAAGGGGTAATGGTCATTCCTCCAGGTGCATAAACATAAAGATATGCTTTTCAAAGTGGTGTAATATTTCAATTTATTTAGCATTCCATAATTTAGTCACTGCTCTATTGATAAATATTCAGATATTTTTTCAATAGTTTAGTTACTAAATGCTGTATTCTTGGATATATACATTAAGCCTATCTCCTTAAAAATCCAGACCATCATTTCCGTAGGATATCTTCCCTAAAGTCAGATTACTGAGTGATAAGGGGTGTACATTTTCAGTTTCAAAAATATTTTCCAATTAGGTTCTAAAACTTGCAATAATCCATACAACCAATAGCAGTGTGCAAAATGACTGTTTTTACACACACATGCATACTCCCACACACACATTTACCACCCTGGAATAAAAGCATTAAAAATTATTTTTTAACAATCTAATGGCTCCAAAATGGTATCTTGAGTTTTTACTTGTTTTCTTTTCTACCTACTAGTGAAATTGAACTTCCCTGGATAAGTTCATTGCCTACCTGCATTTTACCTTTTATGAGCTTCTCGTCTGTACCCTTTGCTCATTTTACTATTGTGTATTCCTCATCACCTTGCAGAGCTCTTGGAGAGCATGGCTATTAACCCTTTGTATGCCATAGGTACTGCATTCATCTCCTATCTTTGAAGGCTTCATCGTACATGCTCTAGTGAATGACTAGTCTTTTGACAATGGCTCTGAAATAAAAATCTTTGCTGG
Source organism: Carollia perspicillata (assembly GCA_004027735.1). Lineage (NCBI taxonomy): Eukaryota > Metazoa > Chordata > Mammalia > Chiroptera > Phyllostomidae > Carollia > Carollia perspicillata. The sequence continues at coordinate 7,205 of PVKM010014794.1, read as the reverse complement.
CCTCTGAGGAGTTGTGGCTATTGAAGTATGGGCATTCAATGCAAATGCATCAGGAAATATGCATATTTCCTATTATAAAATCAATGCTTCTAAGAATCTCCCTGAAGTGAAACAGCATCACATCAATCTTCATAATTTACCTTAAAAAGAAAGAAAGAAAACCTTTTCCTAGAAAGGGATATCTGGTTTATTCACTACCTCATTATGAGCCCCGTGTCTCCAGGACAGTCTCGCATCCCGAAGTGTTGCGATCTCCTCTGATACTTCATAGGAATATGTGGGACTCGCTATGAAATTTACACAAAGGACGCTAGGACCCCTGTGGTTTTCAATTAGTTCAGGGCAGGCCTGGTGCACCTCACCACACGCACTCACTAGGTCAGGGATCATGATGTTTTACGTCTATGTTTTTTGTCTTCCCGAAGAAACGGTAAACTCAGTTGTCATTTTTCATTTTGCTTTTCAGGAGCCCCGATGTTTTCTTGGATACAGAACAAGGCTATTTGGCATTTCTCCCTGTGAGTAATGATCTATTTATGGCCTTGCTCCTCTGGCACATTTCTCCTGACACAGTTCTCAAGACGCAGAGAAAGAATGAACTTGGTCCAAATGGCTCCCGACTACGGCAAATGGAATGAAGGAGCAGGAGATTCGTTCAGCCAGTCGATGTACAAATATTAATTGAGTCTCTTTCATAAAATAGCCTGGGTGCCCACCTACCAGTATGGTACAATTTGAGGAAAATCACACGACTGATCCAAGCTAAAGCATCCCCCTCAACGATAAAGGTTCAGTTCTTAACATTAGCCAAAGTTAGCAGCCCCTGAAAAAATAAAACATGTGGCCAATTAAAAAGGGCAAGAAAAGAAACGGAAGGGTTGCTCAAAGAGAGGAGGGCACTCAGGCAAACTGCAGTCACAGGTGGATTTAGAGAGCATGGCCACTATAAACATTTTTATTTTTTAATAACTTTTTTTTATTTATCTTTAGAGGGGAAGGGAAGGAGAGAGGGAGAGAAACATCAATGTATGGTTGCCTCTCGTGCGTCCTCGGCTAGGAACTGTCCTGCAACCCAGGCATCTGCCCTGACTGGGAATCGAACCACGATCCTTTGGTTTGTAGGCCCGCACTCAATCCACTGAGCTACACCAGCCAGGGCAACATTTTTATTTTTTTATTAAAATATTTTATTTATTTATTTGTAGAGACAGGAAGTGGGGGAGAAAGAGAGGGAGAGAAACATCAATGTGTGGTTGCCTCTCATGTAGCCCTCACTAGGGACTTGGCCCACAACCCAGGCATGTGCCCTGACTGGGAATCGAACCTGTGACCCTTTGGTTCGCAGCCCACCCTCAATCCACTGAGCTACACCAGCCAGGGTATAAACATATTTTTAAAGAAAATTAAGTTGATTTTATTTATGTTTTTACACTCAACATTATCTTGTATTCATTTCAGGTTTATAGTACAGTAGTTAGATAATCGTATGCTTTACAAAGTGCCCCCCTGATATTTCAGGTACCCACCTGGCACCATGCATAGTTATCTCAACATTATCGACTACATTCCCTATGCTGTACTTTACATCCCCGTGACTGTTCTGTCATCACCAGGCTCTATTTCTTAATCCTGTCACCTTTTCCATCCAGTCCCCCAACCTCCTTCCCCTCTGGGAACCATCAGTCTGTTCTCTGTATCTGTGACTCTGTGTCTATTTTGTCTATCTAATGTGTTCTTTAGACTCCACATATAAGTGAAATTACATAGTATTTGTCTTTCTCTTACTTATTTCTCTGAGTATAATTTCCTCTAGGTCCATCCATGCTGTTGCAAATGGTAAGATTTCATTCTTTTTCATGGTCAAGTAATATTCTACTATATATGCACTACCACTTTTTTATCATCTACTCATGGGCACTTGGGTCGTTTCCATATCTTGGCTGTTGTAAATAACGCTGCCATGAACATAGGGGTGCACAAATTCTTTTGAATTAGTGTTTTGGGTTTTTGCAGATATATACCCAGAAGTGAAAATGCTGGGTCATAAAACAGCTCCACTTTTAATGTTTTGAGGATGCTCTATTCTGTTTTCCAAAGGGGCTGCACCAATCTGCATTCCCACCAATACATCATGAGGGTTCCCTTTTCTCCACATTCTCACCAGCACTCATTTAAACATGTATTTTTTAAAGTACAAATACTAAGCATCAAATGATGAGGAAATCACATGTTTAGACCTGAGAGTGGACGCATACCAGCTACAACCTAAAATGGGAGTTAAAAGAATGAAAGGAGAGAGAAACTAAGGTGACGCCATGATCAGAGTATAATGGACACTGCTTGGGCTGACGGAGAAAATGACCTGTGTGCTCCTCATACAAATCACAGGACGGCCACCGGGGCCACGCAGAGCGAGGATGGGAGACACACCAGCTAAAAGACAACTGGCTTTGCCCAGTGCTCACATACACACTTAACATTCCTGTTGCGATTCCATTTCTCAAAGAGCAATGAAGTCATCGGGTGGACTCCTACTCTGTAACTTGTTCTGATCAACAGCTACGTGGAGCGAGGGAAACATCCTTAAAATGGGAACTTGAGAGTTCCTGACAGCCAAGGAGGAATATGTCAAGGGCTGTGGAGAAGAAAGGAGCAAAATCCCTTCATCTAAAACCCTAGACATGTTTGAAAGGACTAAGCGTATATATGTAGGGGGCGGAGAGACTCAAGAGTAAAAATATAACTCAAAAACTATCAACGATGCTGCTGGGGAAGGCAAGGGGAGTTATCTATAAGCTCCAGTTTTAAGACTATATACTCAAAGAGACACATAACCAAGGTAAATGCATAAAAATAAATTGATTATAAGATTTGTTAAGAACAGCAACAGCAAGAATAAACTAAAGGAACTAAGGGTTCAGAAAAAATTAAGAGAGAAAAAGGGGGTTTCATGGGCTCTGATAAGAAGAGGGAGGATGACAAACTGGGGCACATGACAGAAGAGAAAAACATGGTTTGGGTGATTCTCCGGTTCCCTTGGGCGGAGGTATAGGCTTCAAAGGAGGGAGGGGGTGGCCGTCAGGCATTAGGGCTCAGCAGCAAGGGTTGTCTAAAATGGTCAAGAGAACAGATGAAAAGAAATGGAAAAGAAAGGGAGCTCAGAGAAAGGCAGCACAAGACTGGGAAAATGTCAAAGGAGACGCTGTTCTGGGTAAAGGCCACAGGCAGCTACTGGTAAGGTGACGTTTGTGTTTGGCAGGCCCTCGGTTTAGTGCATTTCTAAACACAAACATGCTTAAGAACGTATATTGGATTCTGTAGGCGTAAACCAGGGTCGCTTAGTTAATACGAATCTCTGGATGTTGGAAGAAGTTATAGTCCTTTGTTCATTTTTAACATGTGTCTATCTAAAGGGTGTTGGCAATATTTTGTTCAGGAATAAGGAAGAGAGAAGGCAACAGACCCTTATTAACGAGGAGATGGAGAAACAGCTCAGGCACTCCTCACAATAATCACATGAGGTAGGTGTTATTGGCTCACTTTTAGATGAGAAAATTGAAGGTCCGGAAGGCTAAATATCTTGCCCATATCAAAGCCAGTAAAGCAGAACTGAAAATTATCTGCTGGACTCCAGAGCCTACACCCGTCTGGTTGTGCTACACTGAGTACATCGCTGAGGCAGGATAAGGACGTCACAAACTCTTTAAGTAACAGGTGGCGTAATAGCTTACTACCTACACAGCCTTGAGGCAAGCCTCTCCACTGACATTGTTTTGCTGAAATACATTTGTTAAGAGCAATCATTCAAAATCTCTAACCCAGCACATTTTTGGCTCGCTCTCTCCTGCCCACTGCCCAATTAAGTTGCTCTGTTAGGCATCTAGCTCCCAACTCTCAGCAGCTCAGGATAATCCCATTCATTCCTGACTCTTAGCTCACTTTACTCATTCACTTAATCTTCCCTTTACTCACCTACTCGACAAATATTTGCTGCATACTCAAATATGTCTACTGATCGAAGGAAAGGAATGTGTCCAGTTCAACTGCTGCCCGTCATTAAGGCCTCAGTCAGCCTCTCCAGGTCGTGTCTATTCATCCACTTGAATTTTCCTGGCGATTTTCACCAAAACTGGTTTTGGTTTCTCCAGCACTACAGAGGTAAAGGGCGTGGGACGCTTACTTGGTTGAGTCTGATGCTTTCAAACCCCACAGCCCCATCTGGCCTTCTGTTTCAGGTTCATGTAAAATAGCAGGTTCTGCCTGGATCTGCTCAGACCCCTGCTCCCTTTGACCTCTTCATTTTCCTTTTCTGCAAGCACCCCTCCCCCGCCACCTACAATTTTTAAATCAAGGCTGAGAACCTACTCAACTCCTCTGGGAAATCTCAGACACACTTCATATTAAAGAGGCTGCATAGTAACCATAAAACTTAATAGCTTTAGGTAAGTGATTTCGGACCAACTAGGTAAAGAGATTTCTGTATGAATGCTAGGCATGTACTCAGTTGACCACAGAACACTTCCGGGTCACATCGGAAAGACGCACATCTGATCCAGGGTGATTTACATGTTCAGGCAGCACGTGCATTTCCATCTGATTTATACTACATGCTTTGGTTTTCAATTGCCAAGTGAACAGTAAAAATTTGAGCCCCGCATTCCTGGAAGAGTTACTTCATTTCCCTTCATTTTCTTTAAAATGGTGGGCTGAATTAGAAATAATGTATTAATAAATGAGCACTTGTGCAGAATTTTAGAGTTTACCCTCTCATACATTATCTCAGAATGATTCTTTATGAGTTACACTAGTCCACCTTTTACAAATGAAGCAATTAATTCTAGAGAGGTTAAGAAAACTCTCAGGACACACAGTGAGTAAGTGGTATATGTAGTCAGGGCTTGAACTCAGATCTTTTCTCATAAAATCTCATACGTTCCACTACACTCCATCACTTCCAAATAATCTTTCTGTCTCTTTCAAGGGCTGGAGGTGGATATGGGCTGCGGTGTTACCTGGGGGAGGGCTGGGAGTCCTGCATGAGTAGCAGCAAGGGCTGTCTAAAATCAGTGAGAGTGTAGACAAAAACAGTGCCAGGGACAGAGACTCTGGAGAAAGAGGGCAGAGGACCGGAAAAATGTCAGAGAAAGTCTCATGGGTAAGGCCCATACAGAGCAATTGTTAAGGTGAAGTTTCTGTTTCATCTCCTATAATAATGGAATGATTATTCTTTTTATTCACATTTTAACAATATTGAAATCACCTTTATTTATAAAATATCGCCCAGGCAATTATCATTTGCCCAGGTAGTTATAATTTGATCAAACTTCCTTTTGGTCGAAGTAGAATGGGTTAAGTGACAGTCAATTTTTAAAACCAAATCGAGAAATAATTCAGAATTATGTTTGAGGAAAAAGAAGAATACTCAAGTTTCTTCCTGTAGTTCTAAGATGTTCAGAAGCAGATGTACTAGAAAACTGAATCTACTGTAGAAGTAACTGACTATTATTTTTAGGGTAGGGGTAGGCTGGGGTCTAGCACCTGGGAGGAAAAAATGAGGAAAACTCTTGGTGGGTGGATATTTCTCTTTCCTACCAGAGGGTATGTGTGGAAGGCCAGAAAAATTCTTTGACAGAAAGTATCCTTTGGGTGGCTTATACATGTTTCTGAGAGAACAAGTGTATGGAATCTAGGGAACCTACCAGTCAGTACAGCCAAGGAAAATGAGACTTAAGGCACGTATTTAACCAACAGTGATTAGTAACATTGGCTTAGGTTTGAGAAAGGCATGCATTTTCATCAGTTCCAAAGCATTTCCCAGAAAATACAGTAATGCAGAGGAAGAGGGCTGAGATTTGTTCCTTAGGTGTCCACCCCGTAGCCCAGAGGCCACATGCGGCCCAACACAAAATCATAAATTTACTTAAAACACTGTGAGATTTTTTGTGATTACGTGTCACCATGTATTTAATGCATGGCCCAAGACAACTCTTCTTCTCCCAGTCTGGCCCAGACATGCCAAAAGCAGGGACATCCCTGCATCATTAATGCAAAGCTTTGATGTATAATTAAATCCCTCCATTCCCCCACATCTTGCTATGCTTCTGAATTCCAAGGTTCGTAGGTCAGCAGCAGCTGAAGGTGATCTTTTGACAAAACCTGACAAATTTTGCAGGGTTACCAGGATAATGAGTCATATTTTCAGCTTCTTAGTTTAAGTCTTAATTTCAAAGAACAACAAAAGATCAAAGTGTTATAGAAGATCAGGTAACAACCTAGTATTTTATTTTATTTTGATTACCATGAATCTGTATTTTTCTACAACCCAGTATTTTGAAACTTGACGTCTAAGTGGTTCTGAGAGCTGTATCAGCTGTATGTCCCGTGGAGATCATAAATCATGAATAACGGCTGCTACAATTTCCTTAGTCCTTATGTTCTCAACTCTGTGGTAAGGCAAGTAATTTGTTTATTCTTTACAAAATCTCTGTTGGGGAGGGGTGCTTTTATTACCTCCAGCTCACAGGTGAGCGATCTCAGACTTGGAAAGACTAAGGGATTGGCCTGACACCACAAACCAGTGAATGGCAGACCTGGGACTGGAACCCAGCTCCACCTGATGCCACGGTCCAGGCTGTTAATTCACCACATCACCCTACCTCCATGGTGGGGAAAGACAATGAGAGTATTTCGGAATTAGAGTTTTACTTATGCTCCCATCATGGAGAAAAGTCATCAGTTAATATAAGGAAGAGTTCATGCCTTGATTAAGGCTGGCAGGGACAATGCATTTATTTTGGAACTCATTTCTTCAGGTTCAAGATGGAAAGAAGCAAAACTGCAAAATAAATCTCTATTAGTAGGTTTATGGAACACCCTCTCTAGGTAATGTGGGCATCCTCTCATCGCAGCTTTAGGGTCAGATTGTAGCCTGCCTTCAAGTGTTGCTAAAACTGGAGACTATTTAGCCAAAGAGGAGGAGGAGATGGAACTGGGCAGAGGTAGATGGGTGGGGAGGGGTATGAGAATAGGGGGGTGGTCTCCAGAGCATCTTGTAGGGGACAGCTTTATTTACATAAAGCACGACTTTAAATTTGCTAGGGATTCGTTGCTCATACTAGTGTTGGGAAGTGAATTCCCTAGTTCCCTCTCCCAGATGCGAGGGTTGTTTTGCAGGCTGGTATAATGGAATCAGCACTGGCTTAATA
>PVKM010014793.1:0-28608 GCA_004027735.1 Carollia perspicillata | reverse complement strand
CGCTGGGTTTGATGCTTTGCTTCGTTTTATTTTACCATAGCTTTTTCACGTTTTCTGGGATTGTGAGAAGATTCTGTTCACTCAGGATACACCACCACTGATGCGAGATGCCACTCTGATGTCTGAGGGTTCTCTTCGTCAGAGGCTAAGACACTACAGTGGGAGTCTGAGTGTGTGCAGGTTTCACCTGCACCAGAGGTTGTCTGACGCCCGCCCTTCGCCACTGGCCTAGCCGGGGACTCCTGCCTACACTGGTAGGGGGTGCCAGAAGGATGGCGGCAGTGACCAGAGAAACGGAGGCAACCCAGGGGAAATCAAGGAAAATCATATTAATAGTAGGTCCCTGTCCTATGTTTATAGATTTTTATAATCATAAAGTAAATCTTATTCATTTAGTGTGATCAAGCAGAACTAGAAAATGTACCAGAAAATCTTAAAATTGTCACATAAAAACAATCATGTATATATACTGTGCAATTAATGTCAAAGAGTTTAATATAAAGATAATAAAATTTAATCCTACCTGTTATACATGAGGCGCTTGAAATCTTGAAATAAAGTGTCTTTGTTTTTGTCAATAAAACCAATCACAGAGTAGCTAATAGAGGAAAAAACAGAAAAGCGTGCATTACTCACCAAATAGCCACATCTAAGCTTTTCTAGAAGTCTACATGCCCTTCTGCGCTTAATTATGCAACCAATCTATAAGGCTGATTCTGTCCTCCACGTTCTGTGTTAAGGGATATCAAATTTATCTACTACATAGAGGGGCTATTGTTTCTATTCCTTAAAGGGAGAGCACGCATCATTACCATTATTACAATTAAAATAATTTTCTACTGGTTTACTGCTTACCTCAAGAAGATGACTTTTAAAATACAGACAGCTGTACTTATCATCCAACATTCCTAAGATAAAAGCAAAACAGCGACACACAGGAGCTAAGAGTCTCATCCACACGGAGGTCAAGTGACTTGCCTAAGGGTCGCTCAGCGTGTTCAGGGTGGGGCAAAAGAATCCAAGGAGAACTGCAAAGGATGGTAAGAGTTGGATAAACAGAGGAGAAAGGAAGGCAGATCACACAGGGAAACAGATTAAAGGAAGGGACGGAAGCAGGCACATGCATGGTTTTCTTGAGGGAAAATGAGGCCAGTATTCATGGTCTGGAGGAAGGGAGATGAGTAAGTAAGGTCTTGAAATCCAGCCTTTGGGGGAAGGGAGGGAATGGACGGGAGCCACTCTGCTGCAGTGACCGGCATGGCCTCTGGGCGGAGGGGACTCAGGGTGTAAGAGGAACGGAGGATGCTGGGTGGTAAGGACAGAGGCTGGGCCGTTGAGCAAACAGTAGCTCCAGATGCAGCTGCTCCTTACAGCTGTTCTCTCACCTGTCTATACATCCTTGTTGACAACTGCATCACTGTACACAATTCCCAGGTCTCTAACCTTGACCCCTCGCCAATGTTTCATCCTTACACATTTAATTCTATAAGAAAGTTCCTTCAGGCCATGCTGCCCACAGGCCCTTTAAGGTCGCCAGTCCAAAATTATGTCCTTGCCTCCCCAGCCCCAGTCTTCTTCCTAAAACCTCCGAGTCATTTTTGACTGAACCCTTGAAGTCACCTGACTCAATTTGTTGTCTAACCCATAAAATTCAAACTTCCAAGTCCTTATTTTTGGCCTTCAAGATTCATTGTGATTTGATCTCAACCTATTTTTCCAGGCATTTCTATTTGTCTACGCTACAAAAAAGGATACCCTCCAGTCAAATGGTCCTAGTTGCTATTTCCTGAATATTTTTTTAGCACTCTTCCCACTTGTTCCTATAAAAACAATCCCTAGCATCCAAGGACCCACATCAGCCTTCCTGGGTTAACACACAGAAGCAGAAGTATTATATCACTTCCTTATTTTGAATTCTGACAACAATTCATATGGCAATTATCTTAGACTACCTTTTATTGTATCAGTGTTTGTATGTAAATGTGTATATGTATGCGTGTAATTATTTATACAGATGATCTACAAATTTATGGGTGTAAACACACACACACACAACCATATACTTTTGTATGCATCTTACACGGATTGCACTCTATGGGCAGGGACCATATTTTATAAAGTATTGTGCATATAGAATACGTCCAGTAAAAATCTAGACAAGAATTGGAGGGCTTAGGGAGAGCAGGGCAAGCCTGAGGCACTGAATACACTCAAAGAGGTCGGCTAGAGTTCTGGGAGTCAGGAAACCTAGCTATTGTCTCAGCTCTTCCATAAACATGCTGTGTGACCTTGGGTATGACTTTTACATACTCTGTGTAAGTTTCTTCATCTGTAAAACAAAAGGGCTGGCCTAGGTGGCCTCTAAGGGCTCTGTCCAGCTCTGCCATTTCGAGCTAGATGGAAGCACCGTGTAGGGGAGGCCTGGGTTTGCAGTGGGAGATGGCTGTGCAGTGCTGGGTCTTCCCTTTTCAGTGTTCTGGAACCTGGGCAGAGGACCAGGGAAAGTGGGAAATGGTGCCATACCAGCACTAATGGCTAGTTTGACAGATGGGGCGATAATTTCGAGCCATATTATTTTACGATTCTAGAGTTTTAATTTAAATCAGGAACGGTTATCAAAATTTCTCCAAATGTCTTTTCAGCATTTAGAGATCATCATTTGCTTTTTTGTTATTGCTTCATCTCTCCCTATAATGGGTTTTATGAATATCAACAGAATTCCTAATGTAAAAAATAAGAAGAAAGAACAAGAGGGCTCTTTAAACACTAAGACGAGAAGCAGTGTTCAAGGGACAGTCAAAGCATACTAAGTACAGCGGGCTGAAAAAAATGCCCTCCTGAAAAACATCCACGTCAAACTCCCTCGGACCTGTGAATGCTAGCCTTATCTGGTATGAAGGATCATGAGAGGAGAAGCTTGAACTGCATTACCCATGTGGGCCCTAAATGCCATCACAAGTGTAGCTTTAGGATAAGCTAAATGCCGTCAAGTGTAGCTTTAGGATAAGCTACAAGTGTAGCTTTAGGATAGAGGCAGAGGAGACTTAACACCACCACACCCTAGAGGAGGGGGCAATGGGACCACAGAGGCAGAGACTGCCACGGTGGGGCCACAAGCCAAGGAGTGCTCGTGGCTGCTGGAAGCTGGAAAAGGCTCCTCTCTGGGGCCTTCAGAGTGCAGCCCTGTGACATCTAGATTTAAAACTTCTGGCCCCCTGAACTGTGAAGGAATCAATTTCTCTTGTTTAAGCCATCAATTCAAGGTAATTTGTTACTGTAGCTCTTAGAAACTAAAACACTATAACAATGATATTATTTAGTTATGTTTTCTTATCAATTCCTACTTTTATTATAATCAGCAAATGTGGCTCATGCAAGTTTTACTTTTCAAATCATATTTGAAAAATAATATGGCAACCTGGCTTTCGCTCATAGAGTTACCCAACTACTTACAGTTCTTCACATACAGTGATGACTTTCGGCTCAGGGCCTGTATCTCTGCTGTCTCTTCTCCCTCCTCTCTTCCTAGCTCTCTGCTCTAATAAAGCCTCTTTTACTTTTAGGACTCAGCTTGGGTATCACTTCCTCCAGCAAGATGTCTCTATACTCCTCATCTTGGTAATTATTACTCCTCAGTGTATTCGTTCATGCAACTCTAGTTTAACCCTTTCATTCATTCATTCTTCTTTAGAGTGACTCATCATGTATCTTACACCCTCCACGTAACTCTTAGTGTCTTCAGGGAAAGGCCCCTCTCATCGATTGTTCCATCCCCGTTCTTAACAAGGTTCCATGACGTATTTATCCACCAGCTGATTTTGACTGACTGCCAGCTGTACCAGGAACTGTGCACAGCCACACAGTGTGTGCTCAGTAAATATTTGAAAAGCAAGGAATGAATGAAGCTATGCCAATCTTTCGCTTCTTTTTAAAGTGAAAGATTAAAGGAGGTATATGAAGTGAACAGGAAAACAACTTATACTTCCCCCCGGTTACACTTTCTGAAGGGAGGTTGCATGCAAACCATCACATGAGGTACCAGAGTAAGATACTCACACTACATCACCTGCATAATGTCGGATCCGAAAGTCTCGATCGAACTCCAGGATTTTGTCTGAGGCACAGAGCTAAGAAATTAAGAAGGAGATTATTTTGAAAATAGCCATTTTCACTTTCCTAAAAATAGATTTCAATTTTATATGAGATGATAAAATGTTACAAATCATGATGTCATTATGAACAGAATCACACTGTGTGGGGCTTGACTGAAATATTTTGCTTGTGTGGCAAAGACGACAGGCCTTCACCAGAAGTCCACACAGCAGCCCTGCAGCTGAATGTGGCCACGTCCTGGACAACGGGAGGTGAGTGGGAGTGAGGCGAGGCTGTTCCGGGGCCGAGCTGGTGGGAAGGGGCAACCCCCCTCGGCACTTTCTTTTCTCCTCCCCCCAGCTGCCTGTGGAGAAGGGCGGTGCCTCGGGGCCAGAAGAGCCAGAAGATGAAAGAAGTCCGGGTTCCCGAGAAAAAGCGCGCTTCCGCCGTCTGTGACACTTCATCTTGGCTGCCATCTTAATCATTCCAGCCTGCCCTGACGGACACGGTTTCCTTCTCAACGTTCCACTTAAGGAGGGCCACGCCGAGGGCCTGCTGTCTGGCAGGTGCACACATCTCATTCAGTCCTCACAACTGGTAGCTGAATCAGTATTATGAGTTCCCTTTCCACACGTGGAAACTAAGGCTCAAAGCGGGTAGGCAACTGGCAGAAGGCCACGTAACTCGCAGGTGGCAGCTCTGGGAAGGATTATTGGGACTGAACATAATGTCTGTGCTTCCTGTACACACAAGAGCGGGACTCGCCTGTCTTTGCTAAGCTGGGACTCCAGTTCGGGGTCTGTCACCTCACAGAGATCGACCTTCGGAAGCTCTTTCTCACTGAAGAGGAGTACTTTATGGAAAGGCAGTTTCTCTATAGCCCTGGTGGTCTCCATAACTTTCTGCAATTCTCCTTGTCACAGTGGCACCTAGACGCCATCTGCCCTGTGAAAGATCACTTGATAGCCTTTAAGTTCTAAGGCAGATGTCTAAGAATCCACAAAACATTGAGTGTAGTCATGTGCCAAAAACCACTTTGGATGGAGTGTTAGATAACAAATCATCACAACCAGGATGGTGGGGTCTGTGCCAGTATCTAGATTGTTAAAGGAATAATTAGTCTATTTACTCAACAAGTGTGTACAGTCAGACAGGAAATCAGAAGTCAGACTTCCAAGGCTCCACTCTGGGCTCTGCCATCCACTTGCTCTGTCTCCTTGAATAATCACATCTCGGGGAGTTATCCTCAAGGTTAAACGAACTATGGAGATCCATCCAGTAACACAGAGTTTCTCCAAAATATTTGATTCCTCTTTTTTTCTCTTATTAACCACTTTCATAAAACCTATTTATTTATGAAACCCCCAAAGGAGAAGGACCCAAGAGATGTCTATACTAATTAAATATTCTTACATTTGGGTACTGCAAAGTCTTAACTGATCTGACCACAGAATGTGTTAGGCTTTACTTTCTAAAAAATAATAATAGCTATGCATTTATTATTTAACTTTGTATGTTAATAATTCTTTAAATAGTAATTTTATGGTTTATTAGGTCATTTTCCTGCCTCTTCATAACTTTAAAGCATAAGAAACAATTTAGCGCCTAAATAAATGTCACAAGGCAAAACCCTCTTATTTCACATGCCAATAACTCTAGCTAATCAGTAACCAGTAGCAAATGGTTAAGGCCTGGCTTAACATACAGAACAGCAGCATCATGTAACAGAAAGGTTCCTAGTGATGAAAATATCCTGACAGTTTGGTTATTTCATGTCCTTCCTTCATTAGGCAAAAATCCCAGGAAAGAATACCCTTTAAAGTCCCCCATCTTCGTGCTTGTCTCGGGTGAGGCTGGAGGAAGGAGCCACCTGGTCCGAGTCGGCAAAACCTGGGCTCCCACATTTGAAAGAGAGAAAGAAAGAAAATCCAATCTCTACAGATAAATTACTGTTCAGCATCTCCTATGAAATCAGTAGCAACTGCTTAAATGTACTATGCACAGTTGCTGTGTTGAGAATGAGACCATATTTCCAAATACTTGGTTGACAAATTTAATTCATGTGTATACGTGACCAAGGTGAAACATATCGAAACGAGGTGATTTCTCACGTGAGAGTCACAGTTATTTATCTAAATGAGTCTTGCATGTTTTAATTTAAAATGCAATATTCTGTAAGGTTTATTCGGTATGACTGTGACCAATTCAATTCAGATGTGACGAACACTGATCATCTGGTAGGCACAATTCTGGGCAAGTCCCCAAAACCTCGACTGTGATTGCAAAGGACATTTTTTTTGCAATAACCTATCTCTCAAAAACAGGACATCTGCCCAGGTAATCATGCCATCTCTAAAAGCACCATCATTCTAAATTACTCAGGTGGCTTCTCATTTCGCTCACTGCTCTTTCCCCCAGCACCCAGGACTGTGCCTGAAAAATGAAAGGCACTTAGTAAGTATTTGCATTTTAAATGGGGAATAACTGAAGGGGTACCTCTAACCAGAACCCTAATGTCCAAGATCAGACTGTAGTATATCAAAGCCAACTTGTAGTAGGTCTACAAGTCAATCCTCAGTTATAGCCCAAGGAGAGTATTTTAGAAATAAACTGTCCTAAAAAAATATCAGCCAGTAATTTATATCTGATGGGTGTGCTTTACCTAGTCAATTGTGGAATCTTCCTACTCTGATTATGTAATTTCAATGGGGACAAAGGCAGAGAATAGATTTATCTGTGCTGAGAACGGCAGTGCATCCTAGACTGACAAGGAATTATGGAGGAGCAAAAGTGTTTGCCCCTTTTTCATGGAAAGAATAAGTGTGGGGACTGTTTTTATTTTAGGTTACGGTTGCCAGACAAGCCTATATTTGTAAGAAACACTTGGGGACAATGGTGTACTCCTCCTAGGACAAATGTTAATAGCATACTACAGGCAAGGCACAGCACAAAGGTCTGATAGCCACGGCTGCCACCAATTATTCAAGGATGTGATCTGCTGATAACATTTTTACAATGTGAAAAGTGGGGAGTTGAAAGGATAGCCATGTATTTAAAGAACGAGTTTCCGAGTAACGACCAGAATTACAGCTAGAATTTCTCGGTTTTTAAGAAAGTCACATAGTGTGGCAGAGCACATATACTATTATAACTGAGGGCCACAGTGAAAAGTCAAGGACGGAAGCTATTTCCAGTGCCAGAATTATCAGATGCAGGAGCAAAATTCTAGCACGTGAACAAGGACTTTGTACCTATTGGTTACAAATGACATCATGCTTTTCAAAGAATCTTGTTCGTTTTTTCCTATTTCCAGTAAATTGCATAGTCTGGAGCTCCCTCTCCTGGATATTATGAGTTTTATCAATCTTGTCATCTTATAAACCAGGGAAGGCAGAATTTATCCAGAGCAGTAAATCATTGAATGCATGTTTATGGCCGTTTTTCTTAGTTAAGTGGACATTCTTGTAACCTAACATATACAGTCACTGAGATCTGTCAAGCAAGGAGGAAAATCTTACGGATGAAAATGAGAGGAGGATCTCATCGCACACACTACCTTTCGGCTGGAAAAGTGCCCGTGTTTGCCCAGTTTGCTGTTGAGTGCTTCGAGGAACATCTCGTCGGTGACCCTGCCGACGTTCATGCAGGCGTCATCGAGGATGGCAATGATCCCTTTGTGCTGCTGCTCCACGAGGTCCACGATGATCTGATTGTTGAAGTAATCGATCTGCGGGACACAGCAAAGGAGCCGTTCCAAAGGGAGCAGAGACTCGGACGCGTAAAGCAACAGTGCCTCCGTGTGTACCTGCCCTCCTCCTTCAGACGCTCAGTCCCCCAACCTGTTTGCCGTTAACCACAAGACCCCGATTGCACCAAATACCAACAAATAACCTTCACGTTGTATTTGAGGTATAATGTGAGGAAGTGAAGGTATGATGCAGAACTTGCATTTAAACTTGCAAATGAAAACTTGCATTTTCAATTATATGAGCCTGTACTAAAACCCAAATCTCTTCCAGTTTCCCAAAGTTAACGAGCATATTAGGGCTTAGGAGAGCTTTGATGTTTTTGCAGGATATACCATAAAAAATGTAGCTCTGAGATGTAAGTATCGATAAAAGCTAAGAATAAGTTTTCCATTTACTTCCATGAGCTGAATGAAGTTGTGGGTAACCTCTGGCTTTTTGGCAACATCAATATGCACAAGTTTTAAACAAAAATGCTCTCCAACGCCTGTTTCCCCTGATGTCCTTCGGGGCACACGAGACGCGGAGCACACAGGAGCCTGGCTCAGGCGAGCTGAACTTCCCCGGAGGCAGGGCGGCGTATTACTGTGCACTTTCATCTCGTGTGCTGGTGAGTCCCGTGTCACTCAGTGGTCCCTGAACTGACAATTGTCTCTGTTACCTTCTATCAGATCTACAAATTCATAATAGACTATTAAAGTTTCTCACGTATCCCTGCTCTGTGCTATTTAAAATCAAGGACTCGTGCCGGTTATTTGCCTGTAGTTTTCAGTTCCATTCCCAGTCTTCCAAGTTCTCTTCTGTATCCCGTGCAGTGAAAATCTCGAACTGGGTGACTTTTACCTTCTTTTTTATACTTCCCTGGTTTGTCTAAATCAGTGGTTCTCCACAGAGGGTGCCCTAGCCCTCCAGGGGACCTTCGGCAACGTCTGCTGCCATCTCTAATGGTCACGACTAGGAGAGTCTCACGGGCATTCCGTGCAAAGAGGCTAAGGATGCTGCTAAACATCCTAGGAAGCACAGGACAGGTTCACAACAGAGATTTATCTGGTCCAGAACGCCAGCAGTGCAGAGATGGAGAGGTCCTGGTCTAAATATCTGTCTTCATTGTAGCATTTATTACATTTCTAATTAGGGGGGAAAGTTACTTCCATCTTTGGAAAAAAATCCTTAAAATACTAAAAAAAAAAAACAACAAGAACTCTATATTAATTAATAGCTGAAATTTTAAACTTTGGGACTATGGAATTAGAGGCTAAGTCTTTTGTCCTGGGGATAGAGAATTTAAGTTCCCTAAAACTGCAGTTATATAAACCAAAAGTGACTGATCTTAGTTCATAAAGTTTTATGCTGTTTAAAGTAGTGGTTTCCAAGCCAGTTTCTTCCAGCAACCTGGCATCTCCAGGAGGCTTCTTAGGGGACCAAGGGGGCAAGCCAAGATGTGATGGGGCGGGCTCTGGACCGCCCAGACCCACTCCAAATCAAGCAGCGTTGTGCCTGACAGTCAAGTTCTCAACAGCTAAAGATGACCTGCACACTACAGCACTAAAAGTTTTTAAAACTGAATCTATGAGGCAATCAGGCATAAAAGCCTCCTGAAGAAAGTTCACACCACTGGTAGAAAAACACTGGTCCTGAAACCAGTTGAGATCCTAGATCTAACAACCAAGGACAAATGATAAACTAGAGAAACATATTCAATGACACCTCAGGAATCCGATTAGCAAAATCCAGACTATGGGAAACACTACAGAAGAGATGACACATTCTTTTCAACAAAAGATTACAAGGAAGAGAGAGAAAGAGAGAGAGAGAGAGAGAATCTATAGATATGTGAGAGAATTATGAACAAATCATGGCAGAGACTCATTTGGATCCAAAGTCAAACAGACTACAAAAACAAAACAAAACACCTCTAAGATAATTAAGAAGATATAAAATGTGAACAATGACTGGATATTTTATATTAAGACGTTACTGCTAACTTTTTAGGTGTGATAGTGGTATTGAAGTTATGGTTTTTGTAAAGGTGTTTAACTTTTAGAGAAACACACTGAACTATTTACAGATGAAATGCATCACACGACTGTCACATCGCAGTCTAGGATTTGGCTCAGAACAGTCTGGTGGCAGGGGGTGGATGCAGACGACACGAGACTGGCAACCCTCTGATAACTGTTAAAGCTGGTGATGGGTACACTGAGTTTCTTACATTATGATCTCTGCTCTTATGTATCTGAAATTTCCAATAAAAAAGAATTAATTACTATGTTCAGAACTCTGACATTTTTAAAGGAAATACTTGCCCAGAATAATGATTCTAATTTGGGGGGAGCAGTAACTGTTACTTTGGAGTTAGCCTTCTGTTCCCCTAGGACACACATATCTTGGTTTAATTTTGCTAAAATGTTTTGCATGTTTAGTGCTTTTGTTCCTTTTTCAGATGTTTGAAATAGCCTATTGCAGTTGTTGACTTTTGCATTTATCAACTATGTCTGTGGAATTTGATATTCTGATTATTAAAGGATATTTTTGACCAGTATCTCTGAATCACATGATTAATAAGTTTTATTATTAAAATTGCTAGAAAAATCTAAGCCTTGGTTATAATTGTGTATTATATTATATAACATAATCACTCTAAGAAAGCTGCGATATATAATGAGGTCTGTCTGGAAAAAGTCCAGCCACTGTCAATATAACAAGAATGGTTTGCATGACATTGATGTAAGCTGGCAGCCCAGGAGAGTGGACAGAAATGTGCATGTGTAAGAACAATGATGACTTCACTGTACTAGTCGGAGGAGGCAGGAGACACCATTGAGCGAGCATGTGTACTGTGTAGTCATTGCATTCAAAATGACTGAGTGAGAAGAGCAACAAATCTGCATCAAATTTTGCATTAAGCAAAATTTGCATTATATATATAAAATTTTCATTTACCGATGGGCACTTAGTTTGCCTTGAGCACTTGGCTACTGTAAACTGTGCTGCTATGAACATTGGGGTGCATAGGTTCTTTTGGATTGGTGTTTCAGGGCTCTTATGGTATAATCCCAGCAGTGGCATTGCTCGGTCAAAAGGCAGTTCCATTTTTAGTTTTCTGAGGAAATTCCATACTGTTTTCCACAGTGGCTGCACCAGTCTGTATTCCCACCAACAGTGCACTAGGGTTCCCTTTTCTCCACATTCTCTTCAACACTTGTTTGTTGATTTGTTTATGATGGCCATTCTGACTGGTGTGAAGTGGTATCTCATTATGGTTTTAATTTGCTTCTCTCTGATGGATAGTGATGCTGAGCATTTTTTCATATGTCTCTGGGCCCTCTGTTTGTCCTCCTTAGAGAAGTGTCTGTTCAAGTCTTTTGCCTATTTTTTAATTGTTTTTTTTTTTTTTGGTCTTCCTGGAGTGGAGTTGTGTGAGTTCTTTATATATTTTGGAGATCAAATCCTTGTCTGAGGTATCATTGGCAAATATGTCTTCCTATATAGGTGGTTCTTTTTGCATTTTAATGCTGTTTTCTTTATCCATGTAGAAGCTTTTTAATTTGATGAGGTCCCATTTGTTTATTCTCTCCTTTATGTCCCTTGTTCTAGGGGACATATCATGAAGATGTTGCTGTGTGGAATGTCTGAGACTTTCCTGCCAATGTTTTTCTCTAGGACTTCTACGGTGTCACGACTTGTATTCAATTTTATCAAACCACCTTGAATTTATTTTTGTGTATGGTGTGAGTTGGTGATCAACTTTCATTTTTTTGCATGTAGCTGTCCAGATTTCCCAACACCATTTGTTGAAGAGGCTATTTTTACTCCATTTTATGTTTCTTTCCCCTTTGTCAAGTATTAATTGACCATAGAGACTTCAGTTTATTTCTGGGCTCTCTGTTCTGTTCCATTGGTCTATGTGCCTATTTTTATGCTAGTACCAGGCTGTTTTGATTATGGTGGCCTTATAATACAGTTTGGTATCAGGTATTGTGATCCCTCCTACTTTGTTCTTCTTTCTCAAAATCACTGCAGCTATTCCGGGTCATTTATGGTTCCATATAAACTTTTGAAGTGTTTGTTCTATGTCTGTGAAATATGCCATTGGTACTTTGATAGGGATGGTGTTGAATCTGTATATTGCTTTGGGTAATATGGATATTTTGATGATGTTAATTCTTCCAGTCCATGAACATGGTGTATGTTTCCATTTGTTTGTGTCTCCCTTGATTTCATTCTTCAGTGTTGCGTAGTTTTTTGCATACAGGTCCTTTACCTCCTTGGTTAGGTTTATTCCTAGGTACTTTATTTTTCTTGTTGCTGTAATGAATGGGATATTTTTCCTGATTTCTGTTTCTGATATTTCATTGTTGGTATACAAATATGCCTTTGATTTCTGAATATTAATTTTGTATCTGTTTTGCCAAATTCATTTATTAGGTTGAGCAGTTTTTGGCCGAGTCTATCGGATTTTCTGTGTACACTTATCATGTCATCTACA
Source organism: Carollia perspicillata (assembly GCA_004027735.1). Classification (NCBI taxonomy): domain Eukaryota; kingdom Metazoa; phylum Chordata; class Mammalia; order Chiroptera; family Phyllostomidae; genus Carollia; species Carollia perspicillata. The sequence goes on along the minus strand of PVKM010014793.1, from coordinate 16,281 downwards.
AACAATGACAGTTTTGTTTCCTCCTTTCCAATTTGGATGCATTTTATTTCTTTTTCTTGTCTGAATGCTGTAGCAAGGACTTCCAATACTATGTTGAATAGAAGTGGTGAAAGTGGACAACCTTGTCTTATTCCTAATCTTAGTGGGAAAGGTCTAAGTTTTTGCCCATCGAGTATGATGTTGGCTGTAGGTCTCTCATATATGGCCTTTATTATGTTGAGAAATGCTCCCTCTATTGCCACTTTGCTGAGTGTTTTTATCATAAATGGGCGCTGAACCTTATCAAATGCTTTTTCTGCATCTATGGATATGTTGATGTGATTTTTGTCTTTTGTTTTGTTTATATGATGTATTATGTTTATTGACTTGTGAATATTGTACCATCCTTGCATCCCTGGGATGAATCCCACTTGATCATGGTGTACTTGAACAAAATTTTTATGGTATTCTAATGTTTAACAGATAATGAAAGACAAAGATGCAATTTGAAGCAGGAAAGCTACCATGGCCTTGTTTTTTCTGAATGAGAGGAGACAGAAGGGGAAGGTGGAAAGGAATATAAAAGTGATTTAAACATAGCCTTTCAAATACTTTTTTCACTGCTATAATGTTGAATATCACAAAACAAATACTGACTTTATTTTTATTGTCTATACCACTTAATAAGAAGATAAACACAGAAACTTATGGAAACGTAGAAATTTGTGCATTGTTCAAGTCTGTTCCTGAAATAGTTTAAAGTATAAGTTTAAAATAAAAATTACTAGGCCTGATTTCTGTCAAGGGCAGGAGGTCTAATTATCATGCGTATTAGCTGATATTGGGGTTTTCACTCCAGACCAGTCATACATCTGGCTATATAGCACCAGCTAGTTTGACTCTGACAAATATTACAGTTTAGAAAGAGCCATGAAAAGAGAAGTGATGACCGAAATGTGACACACAGGAAATAAATGGAAATAAAGTTTATGTGTTTTCATAGAGCAGGAATAACATCAACTTAAGACAATACACTGTCATTTAGTTTAAGAAGCAGAGAAGGAGAAAAAAAGGAGTAAGAGGAGAAAAAGAAAGAAAAGGAAGAAGAAGAAGAAACTAAATCTGGAAGCAAAGTTCAACCAGTTTAACACAAGAGTTATTGCTCCAAGTAACTTATAAATGATGCTAAACTCTTAATAGACAGATGTGAGCCGGAAAACCCATTTGGTATCAGCCATGAAGTGGAAATGTTAAGTTTACCAATCATAACTCAGCATTTTCTGGGCACCAACAAGGGAGTCTTTTTTTTTTCTTTTAATCCTTACCCAAGGACTTTTTTTTTTTCATTGCTTTTTAGAGAGAAGGGTGGAAGAGAGAGACAAAAAGAGAGATATTGATGTGACAGAGAGACACTGACTGGTTGCCCTCTCATATGTGCCCTGACCAGGGATTGAACCTGCAACCTGAGTATCTGCCCTGACTGGGAATTGAACCTGTGACCTTTCAGTCTATCAGATGATACTCCAACCAAATGAGCCACAATGACCAGGACCAAGGGAGTCTTTAAATTAGAGAAATCCCACCTACCAACCCTGAAAATGAATTGTATTTACACATCCCAAAAAAGAAAAGCTAAAATTTTGGTGTCTCATGTACGCAAAAGATTTTTTAAAAATACCTTTAAAAAGGGTAAGATTCGACACTACCAGTAACCTGGGAAAGGCACGGAGACCTTTTCCACAGCGGTCTACTCACGTGCTTCCAGGGGATCCCTTCCCGCTGGTACTCCTCCTGCTCTTGCTTCAGAACCAGCTGGATGAACAGCTGCTGCAGTTTCTCATTGCAGTAATTGATGCAGAACTGCTCGAAGCTGCAGGGAAAGAATGCACTAAGCTCAAACAAATAAAAAGTAAACCATACTTTTTAAAGTACCTAATCCAGTTTACCTGTTGTTGTCAAAGATCTCAAAGCCATAGATGTCCAAGACGCCGATGACAGTGTTTTTCCCGTGGACTGTGGTGTCATAGTTCTTGACCTCAATAATATCATTGATGCGAGTCACGATCCAACAGAAGAGGCGCTCATATATTGCCTGTGAGGAAAACAACATCGTAAATTCTTGCCCGTTTGGGAATGAGCCTGTGTTTAGGTTTGTGAAAGGTTTTAAATTCCTATTGTCCTTCTCCTCCCTGGTTAGCACTGTGGTTATTACCTGAAGCAGAACAGTAAAAAGGCAGATTGTCTGATAAAAAAAAAAAAGACAACCCAACACAGAGTATGCAAAACTAAATACTTTGGATGTTTGAGATTATTATCAGTTGCTACATGTACTGTTCTCCAGCGATACTCCCCAGGTATGTTTCTGTGCCCAGCTATTTCAATAATTTGCCTATTGTTCCATGTAAGTCACTTCGCTGCTTTGTTGTTAATCTCATCAACTATGAAACAGTGGGAAGCCACTCAGTTAATAGCTGTGTTCCACCAAGCCTCTATAAATTTGAAAAATATAAATATTGATTTATAATGCTAAATAAAGATCTGGGCCAAAGGCCACCACCTGAAATTCCTTGAGGATCAAACATGCACCCAACACACAAGGATACGCATGACATGTCACACGAAGACAAAAGCACCATACGTGAACACACAGTCACATCCTGGTACAAACATGCTCTGCAATGTCACATCTTCAGAAAAACTTTCCTTAACATCTCCCTCCAGCCACCCGCTCTCTTTGCTGACACGCATCGATGTACACTGCCCCCACTCTTCACCTCCCCTTACTCTGCAATCCATGCCAGTCTTCACTGAGCTCCCTCTGTGAATACTCCACTGAAATGGCTCATCAAGGACCCCGAGCATCACTACAGAGACACTTTCTTGTCCCGGTGTAAGGACATCTTATTCAGACACTCGGCACACCTCAACTGAATGTCCCACTCACTTTGTGAAATCTTCCCCTTTCTGGGGTTCAGGATACCACACTTTTCCAATTTTCTGTTTATTTCACTGGCTGCTCCTTCTAGGTGGCCTTCGGCAGATACTCCCTACATGACCCCTGGAAGCTGGAATTCCTCCCAGTCTTCTCTCTTCACCAACGCCTCTCTCAGGGGCACCACCCAACATGAAACAGCAGTGACGCACTGCTCCTCCCCAGTGTACGGTCCCGGGGCAGACCTCTCCTCCCTGCTCCAGATTCCTAGGCTTGGCTGCACTCCCAGATGTTTCCCAGCCACCTCCAACTTAGGTCCTGTCAGGACTCTTGTTTTCCCATCCCAAAAAACTGTTCCTGTCCTACTTTAAACCATGAGTAATGGCAAGAGAAACTCAGGCATTCATTCCTTCACTCAACAAGTATTTGCCAAGTTCTTGCTATGCGCAGTCTGCTGGTGATACAGTGCCAGGCAAACATCACCGTGGTCTCCAGGGAGCTTAGGGAGTGAGGTGAAGGGAGAACCACAGACACACACACACACACACACACACACACACACACACACGCAAGGACTGGTGCATGGGCTCTGAGGAGAATTTAACCTCAGTGTTCAAGGAGGCCAGGGGAGGCCTTTCTGAGAAAGTGGGCTGAGGTCAGGATGAGCAGGAGCTCCCCAGGCGAGAGGGGAGCGAAGAGCAATGCGAGCAGAGGAGACGGCCTGTGCAGAGGCCCTGTGGCCAGCAGGAGAAAGGGATGCAGACAACCTGAACGGCCTGAGAGGAGACCAGTGTGCTGGGGTGAGCATAGGAGGCTGGGATCTGGTAGGAAACGAGGCAGAAGAGGGAGGCTGGAGCCAGACCATATTAAGGAATTTCCTTGATCCCATCATTCCCCAGACAAATAGGTCCTGTGGATTTTAACTGCCGAACGAACACAGTTGGTCTCAACTCACCCTCTTCTCTCCACTGCCTTCGTTGCCTTCCTAGTCCAGGCTGCCATAGTCTCTCTCCTGGATTTCTGAAATATCCCCTTAATTGGTCTCTTTGCTTCCATTTTTGCCTTGCCTGTGCCCCCACGACAAGACTCTCCATACTGAGCCCGAGTAATCATTTAAAAAATTCAAACCATGTCATTGTCCCACCTTCAAATCCTCCACTCCCCACTGCACTGAGATAAATTCAATTTCTTCCCACGACTAAAAACCAAGTCCAGGATTTACAAGAATAAAAAATGGAATAGAAAGCAACCTAATCAACCAGCAAAAAAGAAAAAAATCTTAGACTTGAAAAAATAAAATATTTGCCGCACAGAAGATAGGCAAAGGGTTAAAGACATTAGCTTTTACAAATGGATAATAAAAAGCCCCAAAGAAATATGTACAGAGAATATACTCAAGCAATTCTCAGAACATACTTAAATACCTTCTACAACGAGATGCTTAAATATGCTAGTAATACAAATTAAAGTGAGAAGGATCAGATATCACTATGTACCTACAAAATCAGTAAAGGTGAAGTTTACAGTCAGTGTGTCCTGTGAGTCCCTCCAACTGACACGAAAGCACCTGTGTGCAGCGAGGTCCGGGGCCACCTGCAGCACTGTTTGCGGTGGCAAAACGGGGACGAGGTGAACGACTTAGACGGAGGATGGTTCACACATTAGGGAACTGTCACCGCACACTGGCACACACACACACAGAATGGGTCAGAGCTCCGTCAGGGGACTGGAAGGGGACTCCCAGGAAGCATTGCTGAGAGGAGCAAAACGGAGAGCCACGAGAGGGGCCCGTGCAGGTGAGGGCCGCGAGAAGTGAGCATCGCCAGCTTGTCAGGCAGTCAGCTTTGCTTTTCTCGGAACATTTTCTAGCAGTGATGCTCACAGTCAGGGTTTCTATTGAGACTGTGATGGCCAGAAAGTATCGTTACAGTTCCTAAAGGCCTTAACCTACTTTCAAGGACCATGTGAACACACCCCCACAGAAATTCCCTGAAACTGCAACTGAGACCCACAGCAGGCCCAGGGACCGCGCGCTCAAGCCCCACCTTAGCGAAGGCGTCCCTGCCGTAGCTGGCTTCCTGCTCCGTGTGCTGCTTGTCGATGACGTCCCGCCCTGTGGCCACGGTCCGGTAGAGGAGGGCTTTCTCCACCACGTCCGTCTTGGTGGACAGCAACTCCGCTATGATGGACACAACCTTGCCATTTTCAATAAGAGGCGTGTCGCCATCCACCACAAATTTCAAATTTCCCTACACCAAACGGGAAGAAACGGGACACATCGTTGACAGTGAGATTCTGTAACATTACGTCAGGGATACATTTGCCAACTTAAGACATAATTCAAAGTGACTCTTTGTAGCACCTATTTTCCTAAATACATTATGTACAGAAACTAGCGCTTTATCCATTTTTTCCTTTTCTCCAGACACCCATCTCTTTTAATTTTTAGTAAACGTTTTAAATGGATACATGCTTTATACTTGTATGTAGTCAAATCTATGAACCTTTCATTGGTGTCATACTTAGACCATCTGTAGTCTAATGGTTTTATAAATATTTCATATTTTCCTAATAGTTGTACCATTTTTTTCTTACATGTAAGTTTTCAGTCCATCTAGGATTTGTTTGTATGTAGTGTAAAATAAGAGTCTAACCTTATTTTTTTTCTGATGGTTAGTTGCTCCAACACTATTATGTGAATAGTTTAGCTTTTTGTCTTGATTCGAAATGTTACCTCTATTATATGTGAAATTCCCCAAGTTTTTGAGTCTTTTTTTTTGAAATCAGAAAGTGTTTACTAGTTACTTGATAAAGAAAGTGAGACTGAAATAAGGCATTTCCAGAGCAGCAAGTTTTTAGATATTGTCCTATTTTCACACCTGTTGCAAGGAATACAAAGTGATGAAATTCAGTTAGAAGAACAAACACAATAAACTGGAGAAACTGCGATGCAACAGCAAAGGAAAATGGCAAAAATAAGATTGAAAGAAAAATGCTTAATCTCTATCATGTGATCCACCAATTTATATATTTGATATCAACTGTATTGAAAAGTAAAACTTCTTTATAAAGGAGAGCAATATTGTCCTCTGCTACATGGCTGTATCTGAAGGACAAAGGAAATAAGTCACAAAACAACAAAACCAAACCACAGACACTTTTGCCAACCACATCGCCGCACCCCACCCAACTTGCAAGCCTACCCAAGCTGGTTCCAGTGGCTTTTTTTAAAAAAATTTTATTTTAATTGTTATTCAAGTACAGTTTTCTGTCTTTTACTCCCGTCCCAGTCCACCCCCTTAGTTTTTGTCCATGTGTCCTTTATACTTGTTCCTATAATCCCTTCCCTCTTTCCCCTGAAATTCCCTCCCCTCTCCCCTCTGGTTACTCTCAGCCTGTTTTCTATTTCAGTGTCTTTGGTTATATTTTGCTTGCTTGTTTGTTTTGTTGCTTAGGTTCCTGTTAAAGGTGAGATCATACGGTATTTGTTTTTTACCGCCTGGCTTATTTGACTTAGCATAATGCTTTCCAGTTCCATCCATGCTGTTGCAAAGGGTAGGAGCTCCTTCTTTCTTTCTGCTGCATAGAATTCCATTGTGTATATGTACCGTAGTTTTTTTATCCATTCATTTACTGATGGGCATCTAGGTTGCTTCCAACACTTGGCTATTGTAAATTGTGCTGCTATGAACATTGGGGTGCATAGGTTCTTTTGGAATGGTGTTTCAGGGTTCTTGGGATATAATCCTAGCAGTGGAATTGCTGGGTCAAAAAGCAGTTCCATTTTTAGTTTTCTGAGAAAATTCCATACTGTTTTCCATAGTGGTTGTACCAGTCTGCAATCCCACCAGCAGTGAACTAGGGTCCCCTTTTCTGCATAACCTCTCCAACACTGGTTGTTTGTTGCTTTGTTTATGATGGCCATTCTTACCGGTGTAAAGTAGTATCTCATTGTGGTTTTAATTTGCATTTCTCTGATGGCTAGTGATATTGAGCATCTTTTCATGTGTCTCTGAATCCTCTGTATGTCCTCCTTGGAGAAATGCCTGTCCAAGTCCTTTGCCCATTTTTTAATTGGGTTGCTGGTCTTCTTGGAGTGGAGTCATGTAAGTTCTTTGTATATTTTGGAGATTAAACCCTTGTCTGAGGTATCATCAGCAAATATGTTTTCCCATATAGTTGGTTCTCTTTTTATTTTAATGCTATTTTCTTTAGCTGTGCAGAAGCTTTTTATTTTAATGAGATCCCATTTGTTTATTCTTTCCTTTACATCCCTTGCTCTGGGGGATATATCAGTAAAAATGTTGCTGCATGAGATTATCTGAGATTTTCCTGCCTATGTTCTCCTCTAGGATTTTAATGGTGTCATGGCTTATAATTAAGTCTTTTATCTATCTGGAATTTATTTTTGTGTATGGTGTAAGTTGGTGCTCGAGTTTCATTTTTTTGCATGTAGCTGTCCAGTTCTCCCAACACCATTTGTTGAAGAGACTATTTTTACTCCATTTTATGATGTTGCCCCCTTTGTCGAATATTAACTGACTGGAGAGACTTGGGTTTATTTCTGGGCTCTCTGTTCTGTTCCATTGGTCTATGTGCCTGTTTTTATGCCAGTACGAGGCTGTTTTGATTACACTGGCCTTGTAATACAGTTTGGTATCAGGTATTGAGATCCCTCCTACTTTGTTCTTCTTTCTCAAAATTGCAGCAGCTATTCGGGGTCGTTTATGGTTCCATATAAACTTTTGAAGTGTTTGTTCTATGTCTGTGAAATATGCCATTGGTACTTTGATAGGGATGGTGTTGAATCTGTATATTGCTTTGGGTAATATGGATATTTTGATGATGTTAATTCTTCCAGTCCATGAACATGGTGTACGTTTCCATTTGTTTGTGTCTCCCTTGATTTCATTCTTCAGTGTTGCGTAGTTTTCTGCATACAGGTCTTTTATCTCCTTGGTTAGGTTTATTCCTAGGTATTTTATTTTTCTTTTTGCTATATAGAATGGGATTTTTTTTTTTTTTGATTTCTGCTTCTGCTGTTTCATTGTTGGTATACAAAAACACCTTTGATTTCTGGATATTGACTTTGTATCCCACTATTTTGCCAAATTCACTTATTAGGTTGAGCAGTTTTTGGGTAGAGTCTATAGGATTTTCCATGTACACTATCAAATCGTCTGCAAACAGTGACAGTTTTGCTTCCTCCTTTCTGATTTGGATGCCTTTTATTTTCTTTTCTTGTCTGATTGCTGTGGCTAAAACTTCCAATACTATACTGAATAGAAGTGGTGAGAGTGGACAACCTTGTCTTGTTCCTGATCTTAGTGGAAAAGATTTTAGTTTTTGTCCATTGAGTATGATGTTGGCTGTAGGTCTCTCATATATCACCTTTATTACGTTGAAGAATGCTTCCTCTATTCCCATTTTGCTGAGTGTTTTTATCATAAATGGGTGCTGTACCTTGTCAAATGTTTTTTCCGCATCTATTGATATAATCATGTGATTTTTGTCTTTGCTTTTATTTATGTGATGTATTACATTTACTGATTTGTGAATATTGAACCATCCTTGCATCCCTGGAATAATCCCACTTGGTCATGGTGTATGATCTTTTTAATGTATTGCTGGATGTGGTTTGCCAATATTTTGTTGAGGATTTTAGCATCTATGTTCATCAGCGATATTGGCCTGAAGTTTTCTTTCTTTATTTGTCTTTATCTGGTTTTGGGATTAGGATGATGCTGGCTTCATAGAAGGAGTTTGGGAGTCTTCCATCACTTTGGATTTTTTGGAATACTCTGTGAAGGATAGGGGTTAGTTCTTGCTCAAATGCTCTGTAGAATTCTCCTATGAAACCATCTGGTCCAGGGCTTTTGTGTGTCGGGAGTTTTTTGATCACTGCTTCAATTTCATATGCTGTTATTGGTCTGTTCAGGCTTTCTGCTTCTTCATTTAGTTTTGGAAGATTCTATTTTTCTAGAAATTTGTCCATTTCATCTAGGTTTTCAAATTTCTTGACATTTAGCTCCTCATAGTAATTTCTTACAATCCTTTGTATTTCTGTGGTGTCAGTTGTAATTTCTCCTCTTTCATTTCTGATTGTGTTTATGTGGGTCCTCTCTCTTTTTTTTCTTGATGAGCCTGCTTAAAGGCTTGTCGATTTTGTTTATCTTTGAGTCTTTTTATAGTCCTATTAATTCAATAAATACTAACCATCAACCAAATCTGCTAATCTGTTGATTAGTCTAGTGCTGAATTTTGCAACAAGTTTTAAGGTATTGTGTAAAATCTGGTAAAAATTAGTCATGTCTTTTCTCCTCCCTTTCCCCTACCCTACTATTCTTCTTTAACACATTTTATTTGCTCTTCCTACATGTTTACTGTTCCAGGTAAATTCGAGAATCATGTCAACTTAAAAACAAAATTTCTATTTGGATTCTGAAGGACACTGTTATACTACATTTATAAACTGGTTACAAGAATGAGATAATTTATGATATTAAAGTCTTCCTAGTCAGGAACATGTCATTTATATTGCTATATACTATTTTTACATAGGTCCTGATTCATTCAGAGTTAAATCTTGCTACAATGAAGTGAAAGATAATCTTTATTATATATTTGAATTCATGTTGTCACTTACTTGTTATGAGGTCACACGTTCATTATATTTAAACATTTTTTAAAGATCTTATTTATTATTAGACAGATGGACAGGGAGGGAGAAAGAGAGGGAGAGAAACATCGATTGGTTGCCTCTAGCACACCCACCCCACTGGGGACCAGCCTACAACCCAGGCATGTGCCCTAATTGGGAATTGAGCTGGCAACCCTTTGGTTTGCAGGCCAGTGCTCAATCCATTGACTCACACCAGCCAAGGCACTTTCATTATGTTTTAAACACCTCCAATTATATATAGAGTCATGAAAGAGGTCTGACACATGGTTTTCCCCTTCCTCTGGGTTGGGTGTAGTATAGTAGAAAACAAATGGACCATCATTCGGCCAGCTGGGTCCATGGTGTTGGCCGCCATGAACCCTGTACCTCTGAGCCAGTCATGCACCCCCGTAGGACTCATTTCCCAACCTGTAAAATGAGATGATCAAAATTCCAGTTCTAATGCCCTATGACTCCAATGTTTCAAAGGCTGTTAGAAATTTATTCTGTTCAGAGGATTTTAGTTTATACTGTTGGCAGTCACAACCTTGCTGAATGCTGAATTCTCTTATTCTTGGAATAAACCAGTAAGATAATTAAGTAAAGCCATAATCTCAAAACCTATCATGGCTTGGAAAATCCCTCCTAATATGATACTATGACAGAAAGAAATATTGATACAGTGATTTCTTCAAAACATGAGAGAAAATGTTTCTACACGAGTTACTTTTTAAATCTGTAAGAAAAAAGTCCAAAATTGGAAAGCGCGTCCTGTCTCCACAGGGAGGCAGTAGATGCTGAGGGGCATCCCTACTCACCAAGTGAAGAATAGTAGCCAAAATTTTATACACTGTCTGGATCTCCTCAGGTTTGAAGCCGATTACTTTCATGGCATCAGCTACGACTTTGAATTCTGCAGCATCATTGATAGAAGACTAGAAATGAAATGGAAACATTAAGTCACAGACATTTCAAATGAGCATTAAAATTCAATAATTAGGAGACTAAATTCAAATTTAGTCAGGGTCTTGAGGCTTTTGTAGTAAGTCATCGAACATCCAGAGAAAATAAATATGATTTCCAGGGTGAGATGTCTTTCAGCACACACAATGCCCACTTGTGTGTGAGAGCCGCTGTCACCCAAAATAAACGTCCTGTACTTCTCTGGAACCTTCAGTGAGGGAGCAAGTCCTGAGCTGACTCACAGAAGCCGACGGCCCCCTGGGATGAATGAAGGAAACAGCACAGGATGTGCAGAAACACAGAGGGAAACATGGACTGTGGGGGCCTGCAAGACACGTGCCTGCCTCTTGTCACCTGTGGCCTTTTATTCCACAGTTCATCTTGTACAGGCTGGAAACAACACTCCCTCTCTTGTATAGTCAGGCCTCATATTTCACAGGTGACGAAAAGGAGACCCTCAAAGCAAGCAGCAACATGCCTCGATCACTCAGCAAACTGGTAACTAGTTTGGGACTATAATTTCACAAGCACTCAGTGCATCAGACCCTCTGGTTCAGAGGGTTTGCTATAGATTAAATGTTTGTGTCCCCAAGATTCATCGGTTGAAATCCTAACCCCAAAAGTGATGCTATTAGGAAGTGTGGCCTTTGGGAGGTGATGAGAGCCCTTGTGATGGGATCAGTGCCTTACAAAAGAGGCCCCAGGGAGTCTCTGTCCCTTCTACCCTGTGAGGACACAGTGAGAAGGCACATCTATAAACCAGAAGTGGGCCCTCGCCAGACACCGAAACTGCAGGTTCCTGGACTTTGGACTTCCCAGCCTCCAGAATTGTGAGAAATAAACATCTGTTGTGTATAACAAGCTACCTAGCGTATGGCATTTTTGTTGTAGCAGCCAACTGGACTAAGACAGGGTCCAAAGAGAATCACCTGCCTTGAGGAGCTGAAGCCCTCAGGTTGGGAATATCAGGGTACTGACAGAAATTCACAGTGAAGCAATAGTAACTGCCTGTCTTAGACGTTATCCCAAAGCAGCGGCTCCAGAGGGCCTCACTGACCCTTTCCTTGGCGAGCTTCTCATCTTTTGAGGAAGGGCACAGGAAGGGGTCCTCTAGTGTCCGGGTCACAACCACCCAAGCTCCTCCACCTCCCTGTTCTTTGACCTTGGGCAAGATACTTAACCTCACTGAGTCTCGATTTCCTCTCAGGTAAAATGGACATACCAACACATTTCTTGCAGGACTACTGTAAGAACTAAAGGAGAATGCACATAAAGCACTTCCTTAGTTTTTAGCACATAAAAGGCACTCAATAAATATCAGGCATTACTATTACTATAAGCTGCAACTATGTTGAAATTGCAAAGAAACAAGACAAAAAAAATCTAAATGTCCTGCCATGGGCAACTTGCTGGCTGCTCAGCTACCAGCCACTCCCTACCCCCATTTCTTTCTTCCTGATAGAATCGTGATCTGATCACCCCTCTCCTATTACACGTGTCCATCAGGATGGGTGTCCCCCAGCCTCAGGAGGAAAATCTTCACACGTCTACAGTAATCTTAGTGATCTTATTCCCCTGACCAAATGATTGGTCAGCCATGGCCATGTGATTCCACTCTGGCCAATAAGACATGCAGCTACCCTAGCTTATGAAGGGATGCAAGCCAGGAACATTTCCTTGGCCTGTGACTGCTAGAACTGCTGCTGCTATTTTGGGACCATGAGGAAAATTAGCCTAAGCAGAGAAGCCGGCTCCAGTTGAGGATGGAGGGAGTCGTAAAGTTGGAGGAACAAGCAACATCTGGGTCCCCATCAACACTGTTTAAGGCCTTGAATCAACCATCTCTGAAATGGCTCCAGTTCAGGGCTTCTTGTCATGTGAGATAAGTTCCTTATTGTTTTTGGAGACTTTTGAGTCTTATATTACCTGCAACCCAAAATATCTAAATTGTATATGACCCCTATATTTTAGGATAGTTAAGTAAAGTCATAACACACAGGGTGTGATGCTTTATAGCTATTAAAGTAATTTAATTTATACTTGTTAACATGGGCATATTAATAATTGTATTGTAATATAATAAAAGTGGCTTTAATTAATCAGGATTCATTAATAAATCAATTTATAAATATATATACAAATTGTTATCAATAATTATTTCTGGACAGGAAGCTTTGGCTATTTTTGTTTCTGTTAGGTTAATCTTTACATCAAGTATAGATTATGATCATGTAATATTTCTTTATTTTTATTAGAGAGGAAGAAAAAGAGGGGGAGAGGGCTAGGGATGGAAAAATCTGATGAAAAGGGAATCTAAGCTAAATTTAGCTCAGAAGGCAAAGCAGTCATTTCATTCTTGCTCTCTCCGGGGGAGGGTCTGTGTGACCTGGCCGGAAGTAATTTGGCCAATCAGACAATCTGACAAAAAGCAGTCATTTCCCGTCACTGGCCTTTACGATCCTTCGTACATCACACATCTTTAGCACTGCTGGCCTATTTCAGCAGGCTGAAGTGCTGCCTTCTAATGTTTTGTTTGTTTTCAATCAATTTTGTCCAAATATCCTGCTCTCAGATGATTATAAAAGTCAAAATATCATGCAACATCAATGTCAAAAAATGGAAAATTAATTGTGAAACCCTAAACATAATTTATTTCTATGCACAGCAATAAAAATGCAGGTAAACCAGTAATGCAGGTATAAGTAGCTTAAGACGAATAATAAAAATTTAAAAGTAAAAAGAACACTGCCCACATCTTAGATCCTTTCCTTTCATAAATTCTTTTATTTCCACCCCCAACTGTAACAGTAATGCATTTTTAATTATGGAAGACATTTAAAATATGAAAAAGTAGAATACAAATACGTATCTGTAATCTCATCAACCTAGAATAAACAATTAAAATGTTGGTCTATTTCCCTCTATATCTAATTTTATGTATTTTAATATGGTACTTTCCCCCAACAAACTAGGATAATACTGTAAATGTTGTTTTACAGTCTACCATCAACAAACTATTATTAGGTTTAGCTGAAAAATGACTAGCAGAAGTCTAATTAGAAAAAAAAAAGGAGCAAAAAGTACCTGCATACGTGTGCAAGGACTCACAAGCAAGGGAAGAAAAAAAGGTAAAATTTTGAAGCTAAACAGAAATGCTCCAAGGGTCACAGAACTACTTCTAGGACACATCAGTAGTTGAAAAAAAACAGCGAATGAAGAACTCTGATGGTCATTTCAACAAAAACACTTTTACATTTTCTTTTGTCTTAACAACCTGCCTTTGTCCAAATCATATGGTATCTTCTTTTGAGGTGGATTTGCTAGTCATGTCAACATTTTTTAGTGTCAAAAAGAATAGAATTAAAAATGAAAAGAAAACGAAGATCACAGGAGAGAAACTTCTTTCCTGTCAGATGGGGACAATACAGTAATGGGTTATGAAGCAAGGTTGTTTGGTCAATCATGTATTGAGTCTCTGCCCCTGGGTATTTTAATAATAAAAGAGTCATTCATTTGCCTAAAGGCAGCAGGTGGGACCAGATAATCATTTAATGCCCCCTCTGATGCTTCTCTGATTCTCCACCTGAGCAATTTCAGAGAGGAAACACTCACCTTTAATTGAGCTCCTACATGGATGTAGTCGTAGGCCGAAAGGGATTTCTGCAGATGTAGAGAGCGCAGCATCTGCTCCGAACCTCCTTGGAGCAGCTAAAAAACAACATAACATACACTGGCAAAATACATACTAAGCCAAATATACTAGATGGTCTAACAAAAGGAGGCTGGCTTTTATTCATTTTCTGGGCTTAATTTACTTAAGACCTCCTGTTTCTGGATTTGAAGTTTTGTTTTGTTTTCTACCTTGAAGTTAACAGCTTCAGTAGTTTTCAGTAGTGATCAGTCATGGAGGATGTTATACAATCATGAAGAAAATTACTTTAAAAGTCTCAGCTCTTTCATAACATAACTGGCATAAAAGGTTCTTGTTTTTCTTACGGTCTTTTGTGAGGCAGAAGCCTAGGCTTTGTGCTGGTCACCCGCCCAGCAGCCTCATCATCAGACAGGACAGAGCTGTGTTTCAGAGTTCAGAAAAAGTCAGTATTGCCAGGGAAGTAAGAGGTTATCAGCAGACGGTCACAGGCGGAGTCGCACTGGAAAGAAATAGCTTTTCCTCATCAATCTCTGTGTTGCAGGAAAGGAGGACAATTGGGTAACCATGGGAGTTCACACAGGGAAATAAATCTTACTAATTTTATAATTTTATTTTATAAAAATCCAAGACAGTATGGTTTAATTGGGTCACCCACTTTATTTATTAGCATTGGTTTATATTATGCTGTGCTTTAAAAAATTATAATGTATGAAAGTTGCTTTCTGAGTAAAAAGACTTTTTAACGGGAGGGCTACTGTGAAAGATTTTGCCTTAGTCTCTAAAAGCATTCCCAAAAGAGGCGTTTGAAATTCTTTTTCTGAAAATTTTTTTTCACAGCAATTGCAGCTTTGATGGGATAAAAGAGACAATTCTTTTGAATCATAAATCCATTTTTTGAAGTAATCTTATTGCTTTATAGTCTCTGTGAGCAAAATAAAGTGGGTTTGTGTTCCCATCTCTGGAGCTCCCAAATCAGGGCACAACAGTTTCGATTTAAAATAAAACAAAATTAATTCGACATATCCAGGATTTCCCATTTCAAAAGCTTTTACAAGTCATTTAACTGTTATCTGCACTGCAAAGAAATGCAGGCGATGCTCAACCAAGGCAGTCATGTGGCTGGTTAATTACCTGCTAGATCTTTCTGATCGTCATGCTAATCAAATCTCTGAAGAAACATATGGGTAGGCTGTGTGTGTGTGTGCACATGTGTGTAACATGTCATGGGCCAATGGAGGCGAGGGAGGCACGGGGCAGGGGAAAGCCCCAATACAAATACTTTCATTTCCTGCACAACTGAGCAAATGATCAATGCTCTGCATTGCAGCAGACTACTAACCTGATAGAAGGAATGAAAGCTTCTTTCTCCTGGCTGTTGCACAATCACTCGAGACTAGGAAAAAACAATTAAAATTGTTAATCTGAGAAGGTACCCTTAAAACAAAACGAAAGCCACTTTCTCAGAGTCCTCTATCAACAGTGCATCTGAATGTCCTAAGACCCCATGGAGAGGACCCGTCTAAAACGAGGTGGCCTTTATGTGGTTTATGTACAACTTTTCAATAATTCTTTTTATTGCTTAAAACAGAATTCCCCCCCAAATAAGGCTATTTTGATATCTTTAACTTTGACCCTAAGGATGGAATTTTTAGGAAGAAACTGGAAGTGGAGAGAATAGGAAGGACCATTTAGAGACAAATAGTCTTAAGATTCCCTTCCCCAGGGTCTGCTGGCATCAAAGAGCAACGCCTCATAGTCTGCAATAAAATCAGTTGAGCAAGACCTGTCTATGGAGACTCCTGCCTTAGGTGGTTCCCAAAAGACTGTTATTACGAGACTGCTGTTATGAAAATGTACGTTCATTCACAGGAAATCTGCACACAAAGTAAAGCCATGGAACACTTGGAAACAACAGTGATAATACGTGGCATTTCCTGTCGTTTTCTAACTGACTCTGATAGAAACACTTAATTTCCTTAATAGTCTGACTTCAATTTAATAAACATCCTTTAAACTGCCATAAAGCATGCCACAGACAAATAGAAATAGAAGAAAATGAATTTATTCAAATTAATTTGAATAAAAACATATGGG
>PVKM010014792.1:0-28595 GCA_004027735.1 Carollia perspicillata | reverse complement strand
TAGCCAAGTGCTGGAAACAGCCTAAGTGCCCATCAGTACATGAGTGGATGAAAAGACTGTGGTACATGTACACAACGGAATACTGTGCAGCAGAAAGGAAGAAGGAGCTCCTGCTCCTCATGACAGCATGGATGGAACTGGAGAGCATTATGCTGAGTGAAATAAGCCAGGTGGTGAAAGACAAATACCATATGATCTCCCCAATAAGTAGAACTTAATGAACAAAACAAACAAACAAACAAAATAGAACTAGAGACATGGAAATAAGGAACAAACTGACAGTGACCAGAGGGGAGGGGAGAGAAGGATAAAAGGGGAAAAAGGGGGAAGGGTCTGGTCAAAGAACATGTATGAAGGACCCTTGGTAATAGACAACAGGGTGGGGATTGGTTGAGGAGGGTGCAGGGAAGAAAAGTTGGGAGAACTGTAATTGAACAATTATAAACATTTTTTTAAAAAAGAGACTATAGAGTAAATAAGACTTAAGAGCTTTATTTGTATGTAGAGGTTCTAAGATAAAACTCAAAGGTTACAAAGTCTTTTTTGATGCATGACTTAAAAAATACAAAGCAGGCCTAGAACTAGGGACCAAACAGAGGGAGTGAAGCCACTGATGACCTACAGGGCACCCAGCACAGTGGAAATCGTAGAGATCTACATTTCCTGAAGTTCAGAACACTGTGAGTTTTGTTAGGTGATTCATGCATAAGCAATTTCACCTTAATATTTATGTGTTTGAACCAACAAGTTAGTAATGAATGATATATATTAATCCTATTGGTATTATAATTGTATCTTTGTCTTACAGAAGCTAATTATTTATGGAAACTACTAATTCTGGGATGGTAAAAAGGTTTCAATGTGTGTGACAATCCTCAAAAATACATAGGGAATGACTGGAAATCAATGTGGAGGCAGATGTTGCAAAAAATGCCTCCATCAATTACAGATACTTATCGTAGGTTGGTAAGCATACCTGTTATGCATTTTCTCCTCTCCTGTCTGCCCCTAGTACTATACTTAAAAGTTCCCTGGAAGAGAAACTATGTGTACACAGGCACATGCAGGCACATGCTGATGTGCTTTACAGTGCTGTATCATCAGTACTTGGCGCAAAGAACCTACTTTGTAAATCTTAGTTACATTGAATTGATGTATGTAGAAGGGCTAAAAGGAAGCTGAACAAACACTGGACAAAATGCAAGAGCGCTATGTTCTGGCACCTGATGGCAAAAACAAGTATCTGCCACCTCAGACAAATCACTGAGCTAGGCCAGGCACATGTCTGTAAAAAGTTGGACAGGATGATCTTGAATCCTTTTGCAGCTCCAAAACCTATCATTTCATCATCCCTTCCTTTTTATTTGTGACCTATGTTATCAATATATGTCAATACACTCATACTTCAAAAAAAATAGGATCAAGGGTAAGTTCTGAGAAGGCTTGATGTTTAAAATAATTGAAGACTGTGAAAGTACAAATAGAATGGGCTGTGATCATCTCACAAGGCCGCAGATGATTTAAAGAGTCTGAACCGTAGTTGGCCTTTATGAGCTAAGCCTCTCAAGTCAGATTCACGTCATTCTGTGACACGTCAGTGATCATTACTGGTCACCTGCTTGCTGATATTTGAGGTGTAGGTTTAAGGTAGAAATAGGGCAGCTGTCAGAAACGAGACTAAAGAAAGGATGTCATAACCTAGAAGATGAAGACAAGAAAAAGTAAAAATTCCAGTTCTCATATGACATCAACGAGAGTATTTTACAAAGTCATAAAAATTTACTGAATTACCTAGCATACAATCCAGTGAAATGCCATAGAATAAAACTGTTGTCAAAGCAAAAATATACAAAAATCTCATAGTAATACATTTTTGTCCATTTTATCTAGTTAAAATGCAAAATAATAC
Source organism: Carollia perspicillata (assembly GCA_004027735.1). Classification (NCBI taxonomy): domain Eukaryota; kingdom Metazoa; phylum Chordata; class Mammalia; order Chiroptera; family Phyllostomidae; genus Carollia; species Carollia perspicillata. The sequence goes on along the minus strand of PVKM010014792.1, from coordinate 26,686 downwards.
TTAATATCCCATAAAAAGTATACATGGTCAACTGTTTCATGATTTTCATACAAGAAGTATGGAATATCCAAGTACCTTGGGTGAATCTTCAAATGTCAGTCTCCTCATTTCCTCAAGTCTCAGAAAAGAACATTGAGGGAAATATTAACTAGAAAGGCAAAATAGAGAATGTGGACAGAAAAAGAGAAAACATAACAAGAAGATGCCTTCCACAAGTAAATAAATGCAAAGGTATGCACTTCTGTGTTAAAAGGCTGTATAACATACTCCTTAGTAACGATTTTCTGTACCTTTAGAGAAATTCAGCTCTAACCGTAAATCTAGAGATTCCCTATTTATAACTGTCTGTGAAACTTAGCTCTTGGAAGTACTTAAATTTTGGTGGTAAGTGTTTACCTATTAATTAAGAAATTCTAGCAACAAAAAAATCCTTCAAGTCGTTTGAATTAGAAAAATGTTGTGTTGCTTTAAAAACTATCCCAAGTAGACCAAATGTCAACAACTCAGAAAGCTAAAGCTGAAGAATTACTTTGGGTGGGTGGAGGTGGAAGAGGGTATAAGGGAGATAAATAGTAATGGCAAAAATACAATCAAAACAAACTATTGAAAAAAGTAATATATTCTGGCTACATTCATCTTGAAATGGAAGAACCTTTCATTGCCCAACAAAGAGTAAATGATACCACACGAAAGTGGACCAACTGAATCAGATGGAACATTTTTCAACTGGTATTTCCTTCTATTCCTTTGTTATCAAAGACAAGGTCAGGACAACACTGGTTTCCCCATAAGGATTTAAGTTTTACAATTGCCTCATCCAAGAAGCCATCTTTCACGCACACACACCGGCCCATGTTGGGAGCCCTTCCTCAGTACTGTCTTGATACACTTTGCAAGTCTCTATCACACCACCTGTATGTTATTTGCTTTCTATTCCCAGCATCTGGAAGTACCTGGCACATGTAAAAACAAACAGAGAAACAAACCAAAATAAAACATAATCAAGTTTGAATGAATGAATGAAGTCTTGAATGTAGTGTGCCAAAATCTTTACACAACAGCAGTACCCTATTTTCACTGAAATCATAAATTGGAAACTCTAATTTCTCTTCTTTTAATGGAGGATCATCTAAGGTCCTCACATCAAATTAATGGTTATGGCTGTTATTTTTTTCATTAAGATTAAAATGTATTTTCATTTTAACACATTTGTTCTCTCTCTCTTTTTTATTTTTAAACTTACATTACTCATTTGATTTTCACAGAGCATAGAATTAAGACTCACAGACAGAAAAGACTGGTTTGACTCATGACTAGCTGTAAGAACTATATAATAAATCAATGTCTTCCTTATCTGTAAAATGAGATAGTTGTAATAACTGACCCAAAAGGCAGGTTTCCTCCTAACTCTATAATTCTATATTCTTGTTGTTAGTTACCTTACAGTATAATATGTATTCAAATAATTACATTAATTTGAAAAACAATAATTCAGAATGGGTCAGAATGTTAACTGAGAGAATCAAACCTATTATATTGTTTTGCTTGTTGTTTCCTCTCTTAAAAAGAAGCCTGGCTAAATAAATTAATCACAGAACAGAAAAGGGTGAGGGCACCTCTACTCTGCCAAGAATGCAAACTGGTGTTTAAGTGCTTTAGAAGTATCTGTTTACTTACAAACAATGTAACTGTGATATGTGTAGGGCTGACACTGTTCAGAGAAGTATTTTGATGAGCTAATTAAAGATCGTCCTTATCTATTAATTGAAACTGCACTAGGCAGTGTCTAAGTAGTTGTATTCAATAATAGTTGTAAATATATATTCCCAAAGGGATTGAAACTAAAGCAGGGACTCATCAATTTAATTAATTTTCCTTCCAATTCATTCAAATTTGGGATGTTTATGTTTACATTAAAAGTTAATTTTGAAAAAAGGAGCTGTGTTAAGTAAATTACAGGAGATTTTGATGGACTATCCTCTTTTTCAGTATTACAATACCAAATTTCAGTATGACCACAGGAAGAGTACTGGATATGCAATTTCCCAGAGTGCAAGGAGAGCCCAACCACATGGGCACATGTCATAATTTGAGTCTGCCAACACAAATCCATTAATAGTAGGACTATTTTATTGAGTCGAAGCATTCCCTGTGTAAAGAGTAAATAAAGAATTTCAAATCAATAATCATGTACTGAGGTCCACTCTCTACCAGGTCCTGTGATATATAATATCTGAAGAATACATAGATAATATTTTTATGGAATTTACAATTAAGCAGTTACATAACACACATAATATAAAGTTCAATTACTAAATTGCCATAAGAGATAAATGAAAAAAAATGTTAGGAAATGTTAAGGAAAATTATAACTCTCTGCCAGAAAAGAGAAAGGGAAGCCACTTTTTATCATCATGTGGCAACCTATTCTACAGTTTCCAATGTGCTCACATTCTTAATATGAACATCCACCTTCCAAATATATCAGTGTTGGAATTAATAGAAGTAAATACAATTAGATAGAAAGAATGAAAATAAAAAGGAAAAGCTGTAATAGCTTGCTAATAATAGGATACAGAAATAAAGAAGAGACGTAAATAATCAGTAAGGAATGGAAGTGTAACTAAGGATGCCCTATACCAAAAAATAGAAGAGAACAGAATCACAAGATGAATAGACGCCATTGCCCAGGAGGAAAGCACAGAAGGGGAAAATTGCTCCAATCTGCGTGGCGAAGTATGGGTATGTAACCACAAAGCAAGTGCAAGAGAACTTACTTGTCTTGCTCACTAGGGTCTATAGGTGAGCAAAGTAATATATGAATATAGAAAGTATAAGTGATGGGAAGGGAGTTCAAAAACTATGATCTAATGGCAAGATCTAATTAGCAATTGGAAGCGAAGTAGGATCATTGTGGTATTTTGATTCTTAGAAGTTTTATATTATGTCTAAGGGCATCAGATACTTGAGGAATTGCTTTTTAGGGATTATTCTTTGGAAGCCTAGTGGAGAAAAACAGAAAAGACAATCCTTTTATCAGAAAGGTGAAAAAAACACTGAGGTTAAAAACCAAACACGATTCAGCCTGCCCTAAGAGATTTTGATTTGGCTGATGATAGAACAACAGAAAGGGCTTGGCGAGGGTGGAGAAGCCAGCTGGGTTTCCATTCACTGCTTTGTGGTAGCAATGGTTAGTGCTATGATCAAAGTAAGATCTCGTAAGAGAGAAGCTAGTAAAATCCAGAGCCCAGAGTGCCTTAAACGGCCAGATAGTTTGCCCCCAGACTGAACAAACTGGAATTTCTCACGTGGAAACTGTGTTTCTAACACAGACATAGAGGTCTGGAAATTACACTCCGTGTAGTAGATGAGATCGACATTGCATAATCCTAAATGGACAGTGAAACCAAAAGCAAGGACTAGGCTCCCCCTTGGAAGAAATGGAAAGAGAGTTCAACAACTGATATCCTCTCTTTATAAATGAAAAAAAAATTTAAGGGGCTCAGAGGCGTTACACTCTCAGGATACAAGATGATCAATAGTTCTTAGGATTCAAGCCTAAAGCCCTTTCTTTCTAAGTCCATGTTCCTTCCACTAACTGCACACTCATTTATGGAGCCGGTGGATTTAGAGATGAACCACTGGAGAGTATTTGCATAGATGTAAAAACATCAAAGCATAAGAATCAGGAGCATAAAATGGGACAGAAATTATGAGCTAATGTTATAAACATTACATTTGGGTTTTTTTAGGAGTACACTGTACTTTATGACTCATCTCTCAAAGAGATGATGAGATTAATCCATGAAAATGGATTTCTTTGCAAGGAAAGACCTCATAGGGAAGAGCATTCTTCTGAAGGTGTAGAAAAAAGATATCACTAAAAGAAGACGGAAAGAGGCCAACAAAGAAGATAGGGGAGGAGCTTTTCAGAGTGGGGAAGAGCATCTCAATTAGGCAGTACCACAGAAATCAAAGAAGAGGAGAATGTGGGCATGTTTTTAAAATGCACAACTTCCTAGTCAGTAAATTACTTACTAACAGACGACATGACCCTTGCATTTCCCTTTGTTCCAACCGCCTAGGTCTTCGGGCAGCTTTCTCCTTTATTCCATTCTCATTACATGATCACTTCGGGAATGTCGATTTGGTAGGGAAGGACATGTAGTATTTATTAGAATTTTGATTTAGAAAGAGAACCTAAAATATTCTGTTTTCACTAATGGAGGTTAAAGGTTAAGAACACAGCTTGTTTATTTGTTTGGTAAATGGTGGATAACAAATAGGACATTTATATTGGAGAGTAATAATATCTAATTTACAGCTCCAGACCTCCAGATGGAGAGAGCTCTACTTTGCCACTGTTAGAAAACACCAAGCTTGCACAGCCGGCTAGTAATATTTCCAACTGCCATTGGCTTGAATGTAGGCATAAATTCTTCTAATTAAATTAGATTTCTTCAAAGTAAGAATTTATTGTGTGCTCTTGAGTTTCACTGCTTAAAGAGAATTCTCTTTCCTAAGCTTAGTTCCAATCACTACCCTCGTTCTTTTTGAGTTTATGGTTTTACCAGATAATTTTTATTAGGTAATTCATTTACAGGGCATGGTTCTATTCCCTGGTTATTCTTAGTATACCTGAGTAAAAGTATCATATCCTTGACTTGCTGCTGTTTAACACTAATCATTTCTTTGGAAGCCGACTAGCTTATTGATTGATGAAGGCTTGTAAAATTAATGACTAGAAAGCCATTTAGCCTCAAAGTGTTCAGTGAAACCCCCGAGTTCCTTGAACTTTGTTTGCAAATTACTGTCTTTATGTCACTTGCTTTTACATACATGCAACAGTTTCTTGTTTAAACCATGGAAATTTGTTTCATATGAAACAATTTCTTCCGCTCTGTGATTGGCTAGGCCTTTGTGGAATCTTCAGAAAGATTTATATTGAGGAGCAGCCAGTAGCCTAGAGGGTATGAAGAAGAGTTCCATGAATCAAACCACATATGTCAGTGGGGACATTTCCATGCAGTTCCCTTTCGTTACATTGTAGAGTTGATGATTTACAATGTAACGTCCCCTCTCTCCGGTAGCAGAACAGTGACTAAATTGATATTCTCTCATGAAGAGTTTTTTGCATTACTTGTTTAAAGATAGCTCTCTACTATAGTTTTAATATCTTAAAGGAGTCAAATTTCCTTCTCCCAAATTGTTGTATTTACCTCATAACAAATCTGGTTTCAAAGAGTAAGAATGTGTTAGAAGCTGGAAAGGAGTGGAGCAAGAACTAGAAAAGGGTTTTAAAGAATAAAAAGAAAAAAGGACAAAGCCAAAGCGGGATAGGATTGAGGGTGGAAGGTGGGATGGGTGTGGAGCAGGGGGAACGGGGAGAAACATGGAGACAACTATACTTGAACAATAATAAAATTTTTTTAATTATAAAAAAAGATAGTGTTTACAGGCATTTTTGTGAAACCAAGAAATATAAAAGTCAAAGCTGCATAAACAATTTACAATTAAGGAGACAAATTAATGCACAAATTACAGTCCCCGTGTAATTTAAAAGAAAAGGGATCCATACAAACGAGAACACTTGCTTTAGGAAATAAGACTTCAGTTGTGCTATGAAAAATAAGCAGTGTTTGCACTGACATGGAGATGTTAGGGATGGCATACGAGGCGATGAGACAGAAATAATGCAAGTGGAGTGGGAAGGGCCTATATATGAAATCATTAATATGCTATCATTAATAATATGCTCTTTTAATAACTAATGGATCAAAATTATTACTTTCACTGTTTAAATTTTCTTCAGTTCTTTTTTCTGCGTGATGTATCATTTTCTGATACAGGATGCTAAAAATCTCTCATTCTGATGGTTTACTGTCAATTTCTCCTTGAAACTGACCATTTTTGCTTTATTTTGAAGCTATTAGAACCTTACATATTTATCAGTGTCAAAACTTTATGATAGGTTTTTCTTTTTACTACTAGGTAGAGTTACTCTTTATTTGCAGTAAGATTTTTCCATAAATTCAATGTTTTCTGATATTAAAAATACCATCATTAATATCTTTATCACATTATTTTAATAATGAACAACACAATACATCTCTTGTTTTATTTATCTTCAACCTTTTTGGGTAGATTTGTTATAAATATAATCCTTAGAAGCAGAATATAATTGGATTTTGTTACCAAATTGAATTATCTTTTAATCTATATTCACCTATAACTATTGACATATTAAGGGTGGGGGTAGGTGGGGCAGGGGAAAGAGACTGGGGAAGAATGGAGACAACTTTACTTGAATAGCAATAAACAATGAAAAAGAAGATACAAAAGCAATAAAAGAAATAATTTTTTAAATTATTGATATATTTAGACCTAAATCTACAGTCTTCTAGATTTGCATTTCACATTTGCTTTTATTTTTCTCCTTTCCTGATTTCTGTTTGGTGAATAAAGTTGTTACAATCTTTTTCTCAGTGTGTCTGGAATCTAGACTATTTTCCTTTTCATTGCCTTTAATTTTTAAGGCATGTAAATATATACATGATATATGTATACATGTATGTACATGTATATATATTTTTTAGCAAAGTATCTAAAGTTATTCAGCAACCCTTTCTTCTTCATTCAAACACAGGACCCAAGCTCCCCTTCCTTTTGAGTTTTTTAAATTTTTGTCTAGCATGTAAAGGTTTATCCTTTATAACCAAAACAAAACCTTGTTCTTCTTATTTTTTACAGATGATAGTTGAGAGCTCTCAGTCATTTCTTGTATCCACAGTTTCATTCTGGATTTATTTCTTCTTGCTTAAAAAATGCTTTTAGTGGCAGTTTCTATGGGATGAATGTTCTCAATCTTTTTCTGTATGAAGATATCCTTATTTTGGTCCTCTGAATACAGATTAATTTTCCTTTATTAAAATACAAATTCTAGTCTGGCAGCTGTTTTCACTTAGCACTTTCAGTATTTTGTTCTTTTCTGGTGTTCAGTGTTGCTGCTGGGAAGTCATCTAACAATCTCATTGTTCTTCCCTTGCTGATAATTGTTTAACCTCTGGTAGGTTTTAAGATTTACTTTTCCATCTTGGTGTCCTCCATCTTTGTGGTACTGGGAGTCGGTATAAATTTATCTATTTTTTCTTAACTCAGAACTTGGAGTCCTTCTTTACCTGAGTACTCACATCTCTTCTATTTTATATTTTTAAATTTTAAAAAATTGTCTTCATATAATGCCTTACTGCATCAGCTAATTTCTCTTCTGGAATCCTACTACATTTTTTAAAGAGTTTATTTATTTATTTTAGAAAGATGGAAAAGGGAGGGAGAAAGAGAGGGAGTGAAACATCAATGTGTGGTTGCCTCTAGCACACCTCATACTGGGAATATGGCCTGCAACCCAGGCATGTGCCCTGGCTGGGAATCAAACCGATGATGCTTTGGTTCACAGGCCTGCACTCAAGCCACTGAGCTACACCAGCCAGGGCCCCTACTACATTTTAATATTTTATTTTTACCTCTTTGTGCTGTCTTCTAGGTTAATTCCTCAGTTTACAAATTAGATCTCCAATTATGTTCAGTGTAAAATTTATTCCACCTAGTGAATACTTTATTTCAATGACCATAATTTGTGTTTACTTTTTATTTTTATTTGATTCTTTACCATAACTACCACATTGTTTGGGGCTCTGTTTATGTTTTGCAATTTTCTGTTTTTTGTTGTTGTTGTTGTTGTTGTTTTGTCTGTGGATACGATTCCTTTATTGTACATCTCAAATAAACTTATTTTAAAGTTTGTTACAGTGGATTACTTTTATTACTCAATAAAAGTAATCTATTAGAAATTAATTTATGCTCCAGTAGTAGATTTTGCTACTCCCTTTCATAGGATTAGATTTTGGTATGCATTCTGGAATTTTAGCTTGCAGCCTCCTCCAAACTACATCAGTACAGACCACATGACAGCCATTGCAGGCTCTGTCCTAGATGATATTAGGAATATTACACATCCAGTTAGGGAGCCAGGGGTGGTTTGGTTGTATTTCTGGTCTCGAGCCTCCAATGGTACATTTTCCTGTCTTGGGGCCAACAGCACGACAAGCAGTAGTCCCTGCTCCTCTTTCAAAAGCATGTTTTGGTCCAATTTACAAGCAAGTGAACCTCACAGCAGCCTTTGTCTCTCCGAACAGTGAGCTTGAATCCAGTAGCCCCTTGCATAGAATATTTTAATCACCTACTATGTTCCAGGTTGCTTCCAAAAGCCCCTCTAGTCAATGACTTTAGCGTTGCCTAACATTTGTGTTTATATACTATTTCCACTCCTTGGAAATTGTATTTTTTTAAAGCAACAAAGAGTTTTTGTGTTTTCTGTTTATATGATTTATATTTTCAGTGTTTAAGACAATGTTCTTGTAGAAGTGTGAACTTACACATTGCTCAAGAGTCTTTTTAGGGCTGTGTCTATCATCTCAATTTGCCATGAAGCCAGAAATAAAATTATACAAAAACAGGATGACCAGCCACCTTTTAAAGTTACACATTGAATTTCTTAATTATGTTAGTCAACCAAATACTCATGATCGTTTCACATGTAGAAGTAATATAACATAATGGTTAAAAGCATGGACTTCATAGCCAGTCTTCTTGCATTTGAATGACAGCCTAGTTGTGTGTCTGAAGAATTACTTTACTTCAAAGTGCTTCAATTTCTTTATCATTAAAATGACAGTACAAATAATGCCCATTTCAGAAGTTTGTTGTGAAGAGTATATTAGTTAGGATATGTGAAATGCTTATTAACAATGCCATTCCAATGGCAAGCATATTTAAATTGTTGTTTATTTCATCATCGTGTAAAATGCTACTTGTTTATTTCACCATCATGTAAAATGGTTCTAGATTCTATGGGCGATATAAAAGGAGTTTAGTACACAGGTACTACGTGCATGAATTTTATTTTGAGTTGGTAAAGGAATGGATGTGAAACAAAGAATGAGAATGCTATTAAGCCATATAGTTCCAAATATATTGTATCAATTCTAAAATGTAACAGGAATCCATTGGTGATATAATTCGTAAAGACTGGGACAGCTCAGGACAGCGTCTTGGGTAGAAGAGACATGAGCTGTGTTAGATGAGACAGACAGAGGGAAAAGTCATCACACCCTAGGGAAGCCATAAAGTAGGTTCTTAAGAGAAGAAATGAGGGAGAAGTGCAGGACGAATGCAGTGTGTATGCAGAACAAGGCAGAGGCTCTAGGTTGTAAAGGTAACAGGAATGGTGGTGGACTAGCCTAGAGGAGATTGGGATAGGAAACTTCTAAAAGCCAGGGGGACGAGTTTAGACTTGAAGGAAATTACTTTCAATTGAGAGCTACTTTCAGGTTCTTCTGTGACTGATGACACAATGGAGATGGTATTGGGGCAAGATTTCTTGAGGTCGTTACACTTAATTTAATGAGCTAAGACCTAATTTTATAACCAGGCAACTGCAACTTGCATGTGAGCATCTCTGAATTTAAACAGGAACAACCTACTCAGCCCTGTATGCAGTGTAGCAAATGAGAGCAGAGCATACTGGAAGTAAAGGGCATATTCACCCGATGGTAAAGGACACAGTCCCATCACTTCTTATTTCCATCCATCAAAAATGAGAACTCCAGGATCAAGACATAACTTCATTTAAAGTCCATTTTGCATTATCACCAATAAAAATATTCCATATTCTCCCCATGGCCCTTAAGAATTATTTAAAGAATGTTACCATTTACAAACACCAAATTTTTGCAAATAAAACATAGTTCATATTATGAGCTTACATAGGATTCATAAAATAGAACATGTTGACATTGTTAAAGTTAATATGCAGCAATTCAGTACTTACTGTAAAAATGTTCAAAACTTATCAGAACAGCAGACACGCTAAAATACTTTGGACACCAAATAGGCTTTTTGGTGTGTCCTTGAGGAGCATCTATGCTGCAATATTAATTTTGGAAAACCACCAAATGTAACTATAATGACAATGATACTATTAGGACCCTACAGAATTATTTTCATATTTTATTTTATAACTGAATCATATTTTACTGCTACATTAAGATATTTATATTGCACAATTGTGTATAAAATCCTCAATGAGAGTATGCATGACAGAATACGCAAATTAGAAGAAAGTAATGAAGCTGTCCCAAATTCCCAATGAAAACAAAGCTAATTTGATCTTTGAGGTCTTTCCAACTACTATTTTTATGTATTTCAAGCATTACATATTGACGCACTTTTAAATAAAGAAGTTGAAGAGCAGATGCATTTGTAATGGAACACTTCATTCATGAGGAGAAGTGTCCAAAACTCGTAATTTCTTTTGTAATGATTTGGTGGAGTGAGGTTGGATACTAGAGGTACGCAATTTTTTCAATGACTGAGAAATAATCAGACCAAGGAGATATTAAGCATTGGGAAAAGTGAAAGAGTAATAAAAGTGTAGCAAATCCTATAACATCGTGGCCAAATCAATTATCTGGTTTTTACACTTTGTTCTTGCTATTTTGTTATATTTCTTCCCTATTTATTAAATCTAAACAGTGATGATGCAACTTTTAAGTTGGTATGAGTGGGTTAAACAGTGTCTCTAAAAATTCTTTTCCACCTAGAACTTCAGAATATGGCTTTATTTGAAAGTAGATCTATTTGGGATGCCAATGAAGGAATAATATCCACAGACAAAAAAAAAAACAACACAGAATATTAAAAAACAAAAACAGAGCCAGAAACAACAGCAGGTAGTTGTGAAAAAGAACAAAATAAAAATAAAGACAAAATGCAAATTATGATCATTGAAATAAAATATTTGCTAAGTGGAATACATTTTACACTGAACACATTAGACAATAGAAAAAACCAGGATAACATTATGATCCAGCCATCCCACTTTTGAGTATATAACCAAAGTAAATGGACCTAGGATATTGAAGAGATAGCTAGAGTCCCATGTTCCCTGAAACATTATTTACAATAACCAAGATATGGAAACAACTTATGTGTCCATCAATGATAAGTGAAGAAGAAAGAAGATATTATGTATGTAAAATGGAACAGTATCCAGCCATATAAGTGAAGGAAACCCTGTCAAGTTCCTTTTATGAAGGAACTTGAGGGCATTACGCTTAGTGCAATAAGCCAAACAGAGAAAGATAAATACTGTATAAAATCACTTATTTGTGGAATCTAAAAATAAAAATAAAAATCATAGAAACAGAGTACAAAAGTGGTTACCTGGGGCCTAAGGGCAGGGGGACATACGGTGAGTTCGTTAAAGGATACAAACTTTCATCCATAAAATGAATAAGGCTTGAGGATCTAATATATAATTACAGTGGATAATGATTCTATAATTAAAATTTGCTAAGAGAGGAGAAAATAAATGTTCTTAGCAATAAATAAATAAATAAATAAAGTTATTTCCTAAGTAAATAAAAAAGGAAGGAAATAGCCAAGATCAGAACAGAATTAAACAACATAGAGACTAAAGAAAAAAATTCTAAGGATCAATAAATCCAGGAGCTGGTTCTTTAAAAAGATAAATAAAATCCACAAGCCTTTAAGTAGACTTATCAAGAAAAAGAGAGAGAGAACCCAAATAAACACAGTCAGAAATGAAAGAGAAGAAATTACCACTGACACCACAGAAATACAAAGAATTGTAAGAAATTACTAAAAAGAATGACACGCCAAAAAATTTGAAATCCTAGGTGAAATGGACAAATTTCTAGAAAAGCATAATTTTCCAAAACTGAATGAAGAAGAAACAGAAAGCTTGAACAGACCAATAACAGCTGATGAAATTGAAGCAGTAATCGAAAAACTCCCAGCACACAAAACCCTTGGACCAGACAGTTTCATAGGAGAATTTTATAAAACATTTAAGGAAGAGCTAACCCCTATCCTTCACAGCCTTTTCCAAATAAACCAAGAAGAGGGAAAACTCCCAAACTCTTTTTATGAAGCCAGCATCATCATAATCCCAAAACCAGATAAAGACACAACAAAGAAAGAAAACTTCAAGCTAATATTGCCGATGAACATAGATGCTAAAATCCTCAACAAAATATTGGCAAACTGCACCCAGCAATACATTAAAAAGATCATACACCATGACCAAGTGGGATTCATCCCAGGGATGCAAGGATGGTTCAATATTCACAAATCAATAAATGTAACACATCACATAAAAAAGCAAAGACAAATATCATATGATCATATCAATAGATGTGGAAAAAGCATTTCATAAGGTACAGCACTCATTTATGATAAAAACACTCAGCAAAGTGGGAATAGAGGGAGCATTCCTCAACATAATAAAGGCCATATATGAGAGACCTACAGCCCCCATCATACTCAATGGGCAAAAACTAAAATCTTTTCCACTAAGATCAGGAACAAAACTAGGTTGTCCACTTTCATCACTTCTATTCAATATAGTATTGGAAGTCCTAGCCACAGCAATCAGACAAGAACAGGAAATAAAAGGCATCCAAATCAGAAAGGAGGAAACAAAACTGTCACTGTTTGCAGATGACATGATGGTGTACATGGAAAATCCTACAGACTCCACCAAAAAAACTACTTGACCAAATAAGTGAATTTGGCAAAACAGCAAAATACAATGTCAATATTCAGAAATCGAAGGCATTTTTGTATACCAACAATGAAATATCAGAAACAGGAACCAGGAAAAACATCTTGTTTGCCAAAGCAACAAGAAAAATAAAATACCTCAGAATAAACCTAACCAAGGATGTAAAAAAGTTGTACTCAGAAAACTACACAACACTGAAGAAAAAAATCAAGGAAGACACAAACAAATGGAAGTATATATCATGTTCATGGATTGGAATAATTAACCTCATTAAAATATCTATACTACCTAAACCAATTAATAGATTCAATGCAATCCCTATTAAAATACTAATGACATATTTCACAGATATAGAACACTTCAAAAACATATGGAACCATACGTGACCCCAAATAGCCTCAGCAATTTTGAGAAAGAAGAACAAAGTAGTTGGAATCACTATACCTGACATCAAACTATACTACAAGGCCACTGTAATCAAAACAGTCTGGTACTGGTATAGGAGCAGACACATAGATCAATGGAACAGAATAGACAGCCCAGAAATAAACCCAAATCTCTGTGGTCAGTTAATATTTGACAAAGGGGGCAGAAGCATAAAATGGAGTAAAAATAGCCTCTTCAACAAATGGTGTTAGGAGATCTGGATAGCTACATGCAAAAAAAATGAAACTCGGCCACCAACTTACGCCCTACACAAAAATACACTCAAGATGGATAAAAGACTCAAATATAAGTCATGACACCATAAAACTCCTACAGGGAAGATAGGCAGGAAAATCTCAGACATTCCACGCAGCAATATTTTCACCAATATGTCCCCTAGAACAAAGGACAAAAGGAAAGAATTAACAAATGGAACTTCATCAAAATAGAAAGCTTCTGCATGGCTAAAGAAAACATTAGCAAAATGAAAAGGGAACCAACTGTATGGGAAAATATACTTGCCAATGATATCTTGGACAAGGGTTTGATCTCCAAAATATATAAAGAACTAACATGACTCCACACCAAGAAGACAAACAATCCAATTTAAAGAATGGGCAAATGACCTGAACAGACACTTCTCCAAGGATAACATACAGTGGGCCCAGAGACATATGAAAAGATGCCTAGCATCAGTAGCCATCAGAGAGATGCAAATTAAAACCACAATGAGATACCACTTCACACTGGTCAGGATGGCCATCATAAACAAACCCACAAACAACAACTGCTGGGGAGGTTTTGGAGAAAAGGGAACCCTAGTGCACTGTTGGTAGGATTGCAGACTGGTGCACCCCCTCTAGAAAACAGTATGGAATTTCCTCAAGAAACTAAAAATGGAATTGCCTTTTGACCCAGCAATTCCACTGCTGTGTTTATAACCTAAGAACCCTGAAATGCTATTTCATAAGAACCTATGCACCTCAGTGTTCATAGCAGCACAATTTACAATAGCCAACTGCTGGAAACAGCCTCAGTGCCCATCAGTAGATGAGTGGATCAAAGCCTGTGGTACATTTACACAATGGAATATTACACAGCAGAAAGAAAGAAGGAGCTCCTACCCTTTACAACAACATAGATGGAACTGGTCATTATTATGCTAAGTGAAGTAAGCCAAGCGGTGAAAGACAAACACCACATGATCTCACCTATAAGTGGAATCTAATTAACAAAGCAAACTGGCAAGCAAAATATACTCAGAGACATTGAAATCGACAACAAACTGACAGTAATCAGATGGTAGGGGAGAGGGAAATAATGTGGGAAAGAGAAGGAGACGTAAATGAACATGTATGAGGGACCAAAGGATGGAGCCAAGGGGCAATAAGACCGAGGGTGGGAGGTGGGTGTGGGTAGGGCAGGAGGAAGTGGTGGTGGGAAAATGGAGACAACTATATTCGAACATAAATAAAAAAGTAAAAAATAAATAAATAAAGTATACGAGGACATGGATATGTCAATTAACTAGATGGGAAAAATCCTTTCACAATGTATGTGTACATCAAATCATAATGATACATACTTTAAGTATCTTAATATTTTATTTGTCAGTTATACTTCAATAAAACTGAAATGATTTTTTAAAAAAAGCAAGAAGTACCAGAACAGAAAGTGGAACAGTCTCAGAAAAGAAGATAAATATACCCCTTCACCACGTGAGAGCAATACTCAGGTGCTGCAACCACCTTTTACAGTGCAGTGATACCAGCTGACCACTAGGGCGATGCACAGGGAATGTCAAAAGGTATTAATCTTGCAGACGATAACTGTAGTATGTTTCCTAATGTGGTTAGCCAGTAGTAAAATCGATCATTTAAATTTATGAACACTTCTAGTAGTATTGTAAAATATAAGTGCAACTGGCAATTTAAAAATAAAATTTATTTCTTTATTTTCCTATAAAAGATACTCCCGCTATTGGTGAAGTTTTATATCTACTTTTTTTAAAAAATTGACATTAGATTTTTAAGGCTTTACATTAGCACTAATATTTTTGTTAATTTCTTTTATCATCCTTTGTCACATTTAAAAAACCTGTCACTAATTAAAATTTTCTTCAGAAAATAAAAAACAGCTTTATAGACTATAGTTAGAATTTAAGATAGAGGTGGACTGACTATGGTCCATGAGCTGAATCTGGACCACAAGACAGAAGCGTTTTTTACATGTTTTAAGACTTGAAAAAAGAAGAAGAAAAAGAATGTTTGATGTATGACATGTTAACATTACTTGCAGTTCAAATTTCAGTGGTCAGACATAAAGTTTTTCTTGAGCACAGCCATGCTTATTCATTTATGTGTTGTATATGGCCACTTTTGCGCTTTGGAACACTTGCAGCAGAGAGTATGCGGCTCACAAAGCCTAAATATTTAATATCTGGCTCTTTATAGAAAAAGTCTGCCTACCTCTGATTTCTGAGAAATAAAACAAAAATAATTAAGGTTGATAAAATAGGCTATAAATTTTAAATAACTTATTTCGTACTATGACATGAGAACATGGTGTGCCCTAGTTATACTTATCCCTGGAACACCGGACATAAACTCAACTTAAAATTCATAAATTCAATAATATTAATTTAAGACAAATATTTTTCACAACAAGTTAATACGTTTCTTTTAATACAAACCAATATACAAGATACCGCACACTAGCTGTGACCTGTAATCACATACAAACCCACTGGTCAGGAGAAACTCACTGGTCTGAATAATCTCTAACATGAACAAAGCGGTGCTATCGAAAGGGAATAGAGTGAAATCATCCATTATGGGGATCCGGGTGATTTTCTCAATGTTAAGGGAAAAAAGTCTTCACAACTACCAAGGACATGCTAAGCCATGTTTTGTTTTCACTGTTTTCACCCTGCTTTGGATTAGAGGCTATTTAGGTACTCTTTCTTCTAGATATTGAGAAAAGCACAATTTCTGATAAGTATGCTACATGCATTAGTGTTCTCTTAATGAGCACAAGTTGTAGATGTACTAAATGCATCTTAAATGCATTGAATGTGAGATTCTTCTGCATAAATGTGAAAAATGTTCTAAATAAAATATAAGATGCTCCAAATAAAACACAATTTAAGATTATACTATCATCTCACACCATCACCCATATATACACTTCTCTATTCTTTCTAGATGTTTAAGCAAATGAGCAGAAACACAGGATCAGAGAAATACCCTTATTTTCTGTTTATCCATCACTTATCATACTTTGCCATGTATGATGCCCATCCACATTTTTGTGCACATTATACATGGAATTATTATATCTATGGTATGCAAGCATTATACACATGTATAATGTGCATCCTTATTTTTCCCTCAAAAATTTGGGCAAAAAAGTGTACATTATACATAGCAAAATATTCTACTTATTTGGTTTGCACATAAAATCAGAGCACCCATAAAATCCCTTTAAAAAGTTGGCATTTTTGAAAATCAAACTATTTACACAAAATATAAGTATTTCCAAAATAGGCATGTTCTGCAGTATATCTCATATTATATCTGCAACCAGTTCTTTCCCTTTGCTAAGTATAGGTTTGTAGGTCATCTTAGTCAAATTGCTTATTCTTTCTTCATTCATTTGTATTCTTTTAGCAAATATTATTTTAGTATCTACAAATGGGCTAGGTACTGTGTGGGCTGTTATACAGAATAAAAAGATGAATCAGATATAACTGGGATCTCAAGAATCTCATAAACAAGTAAGAGTATGAATCATACACAAAATAGCTGTAAGGTAGAAAATGATGAGTGCACCTGAGAGGCGCAGATAAGACACTTCGGAAGGTCAGATGGAGAAGTGATTACTTCCACTGGAAAGATCCAGGAGGCATTTATTGATGAGGCTGCATTTGAGCTGTACTTTAAAAGATGGTTAAGAAGGGTAAATTAAATTGAGTAGCAAGGGCATTCCACAGACTAACGGGGTTTGCAAATGACAGGGGAGAATATGTTGGATACGTATGTGTACAGAGGAAAATGACATTTGTTTGCCCACAGCTTAGCACGTGTAAAATGGAACGGGTTAGAGTTAAATCAAGAGGTGCAGCTAGAGGTCAAAACATGAGGCACTGCAGTCTGGAAGGAAGCTTTGAATTCAAGCAAGTCTGGGCTAGAATTTTGTCCTAGATACTGGCTATCTGGATAAACTAGGACTATTAACTTAAGAAATCTATGACATGTTTACTAACTTTCAGGGTCATTGTAAAGATGAGAAATATATATATATATACTCTAACTATTCTAACACCATGTCTAGCACCTTATAGATGCTGAATAAATGCTAGATAGTGTCAACATTATATTGATGTTGAATAACAGGGTAAGAATTTTAGATATTTCTATAATAATGTATTGCACCAATTATGAGAAAGTACAAGGTCATTAGTATTTGAAATGAGGAACTACATATTTGCAAAGTAAGAGTCAGAGAGCTAACTAGTATTTTTTTATCTGGGAATGCCCATTACAATCATTTAGTGGTCCTTGTAAAACAGTGTCATGGCTGGGCCTCACCCCAGACCAATTAAATCAGAATCTCTATGCCTAGAACCTGGACATGGTGTTTTTAAAAGGCTCCCTAGGGCTTCTAAAGCATAGCCAGGGTTAGGAACTACTATTGCTTTATATGCAAGTTATCACAACTAATATGAGAAATATGAGAAATCCAGCAAAATATATTTTATTATAATAACTTAAGTTGTTTTTATTCCACTTTATTAGTGCAGGTCAGTTTTCCAGAGTGTCTTTTTCTGTTTCTCTTCCCTACTCTTTGGCTTGTCCAAAGACCCATCCAGTACCTAACATAGGATCTGATACAGTAAAGGCCAAATAGATGTTTGTTGAATGACCACATGATTGACTGATAGTATTCCTACTCCTCACGAGATAAAAATGGCAAGCTGAAGAACAATATAAGATGGGTATGAGGTAGCAATGTATACAGTATTTACTCTTTAATTCTTGCTTTTCTTTGCTAAGGCTGTCTCATTTATTGAGTTAATGTGCATATTAGGTTTAAATACATAATTATAGTGAGTAATCCACTGCATCTGGACAGTGCGATGTTGAGTGAAACCCTGCAAGGGTAAATTCATCACTGGTAGCATATCTTTCAACTGATTACCAACATTATCAAAGTAATGTTTTCAACAACTTTTTTTTAAAAAACTGTGCTCCAGACTGTATTTTACCTAGACACTAAACAGGAATACTTTTTAAAAACTTTTATTTAAATAGTCCTACTATAGTATGTTGTGGAGCAGTTGGAGAGTCATAGCTATGCTGTTAAATTTGCTAATCATCCTCAAAGAAAAATACTTCATTCATAAATTAAAGTATAAAGAAGAGTCTACTGAAGTATGCTGAGAGACAACAGATTGAGAAATAAATGCTAAGGGAATCACCAGTAACCCATGGCTTCTTAGGATATAAATGGGTGATCTGGGAGTATATCCTACCAAAACAGAAATTTTCTCTCCTCGTGGAATCTAATACTGAAGGAAAACACCACTTGCTACTTGTCAAAAGATTGAAAGACCCATCAAAACACCGAAGGTTACCTCCAAAAGGAAGGCTTGTTTTGGGGGGCCCTCTCAGTGTATGTCAGTGAATCAAATGCACTTCTAAGGATCAGCCGCATTCAAAAATATGAGCAACAGATGGCAAATTCCACAGTCAGCAGAAGTAATGGCGGTATTAAAGCACTACCAGCAGGCTTCCTAATGGCTTTTGTTTTGACAGGTGTCTACTGAGGAGTTTGTGTTTTCTAAAATGTTTGTCACTTCCTGTATACAAGTGGCCCTCAACTTTTATGAGTATCTATGCCATCACAGCATTTACTACAAATGAAACAATCACAACCATTAAACTGTCTCTAATCCTTCTCCTCTGTGGTTATATAAATTATTTGTTTACCCTGAGAGTACATGAAAATTTTATAGGCACGGTCTAGGATTGTATCTATCTAGCTTTGCTCTCCAATAAATCTTCAGTAAATATTCAAACTCATGTATACCTCAGTGTAACCACATTGTGATCCCTGTCTGTTGCTCTCACATAAACAATCCAGGCTGTCTAAAGGGCACACCTCACAGCCGAGAGAGGAACACAATGATCAAATTCCAATTCTCTCTGGTTTGGTTCACTTTAATAGCCTTCTCCACTCTGACCGAGGAGGCCAACTACATCCTATAAATGTGGTCTCAGAGAATTCATTGCAATCATGTCCTCTTAAACTATCATATGCAAATTATTTTCCCTAATAGATTGTAAGGTAGGTCATTCATGCAACCAATTTTTATCTTATGGACTATTTTCAGCACTTGGGATATCATTATGAGCAAAGGTAAAGTCGCCACACTAAACAAAATCGCATTCTAGAGAACAATAAAAAAAGAGAACAGAAATCAGAGATGTGCTATGAAGAAAATAACCCACATTAAGGGAGACAGTAAATTGGGCAGGAATACTTCTCAAGGAAGGACAGTCAAAGAAGTCATCTTTGAGGGGTCATGGAACACAGATGGAAAGTAGTGAGGAGATGAGCCATGTCATTTAAAAGGGAAGACCACTTTGGAAAGAGATGTTAAAGAAACCCAAAGCCTGAAGACTAGAATGTACTACAAGAAAATGAGAAGTAAGGAGGCCAGAGTGGCTGAAACAGAATGGGATTGGAGAAGATTAATAAATGGTAGGATTATAGGGATTTATATCTGTGATGATTGATTTTGTGTGTCAACTTGACTGGGCCATTGGAGTACCAGCTATTTGGTCAAACATTATTCTGGGTGTTTGGGGGAGAACTCTTCAGATGAGATTAACATTTAAAATGATAGACTGAGTAAAGCAGATTGTCCTCCCTAATGTGGATGGGTCTCACCTAATCAGCTGAAGACCTGAATAGAACAAAAAGGCTGGCTTTCCCCGCAAAAGGGAGAATTCCTCCTGCCCGACTTCCTTTAAACTGGGACGTTGGCTTTTTCCTGTCACCAAACGTCTCCACCCCAAACAGAAACATGGCTCTTTTTTTATCTCAAGCCCACCTACCAGCCTTCAGACTAGAAATACACCATTTGTACACCATGGGTTTCAGGCCACCAGGCTCAGATGAGAATTAAAGCATTGGCTTTATCATTGGGTCTCCAGCTTAGATGCACCCTTGTAGTTCTTGGGATTTAGCCTCCATAATCTTAGAGCTAATTCCCTGATATCTACATCTATATATGTATATATGTATGTATGTATCTATCTATCTATCTATCTATCTATCTATCTATCTATCTATCTCCCACTGATTCTCTCTCTGGAGAATCCTGCCTAATATAGGGGTTTAGGAGTGACATGATCTACTTACTATTTCAAAGGATCACCCTCTGTTTAGCATGGTCAGACTGTGGTAAGGGAAGCGTAGAATCAAGGAGAGCTGCCAGGATGCTATTGCAATAATCTAGGCAAGAGACAAAATGGGCCTTTACTAGGGTGGTAGTAGTGGAGATAAGGAGAAGTAGTGAGATCCTATATATATTTGAAGATTAAGCCAACAGGATTTGCTGATGAGGGATAGAGAACAATTTCCAGAGTTTTTGTTCACAGACCAACACTGGTAGAATAGTTTCCATTTTCTGAGATAAAAAAGGCTTGAGAAAAGCAGGTTTGTAAAAGAAATCGAGAGTTCAGCTCGAGAGCCACTTATTTAGAGAAACCTCTTGGACAAGCAAGTGAGCAGGCAATTAGATCCACTAGTCAGAAGTTTAGAGAATAAGGTAGTTAGGGATGGAGAGGCTTCTAATTTGGCTGTAACTGGTATGCAGACAACATTTAAAGCTAGAGGGCTAAAGGTCTCCTAGGGAGTTTGTGTGAGCATAGATTTCGTCAGAAATGGGGGCCATCTCATATGGCTTAGCTGGCAGGGAATACTTCATAATTCACAGACACCTAGCACAATGTAGTCTACTATAGAATTTAGTAAAATATAGGAATTTCATTGAGGTAATAGGTTGATGATGGCTTTTCTACTTATTTTGTGGTGAATCCTACAGAAATGCTGCCACTTCATCAGTCACTTCACTCATTTTATAAGACATTTTAAAGTTATTCAGGTATAAGATTAATATACATACAATATTTTTCTATGCTATTAGTGTTTTCAGATTATGAGTGTCTAAGAGGCATTTGCCTCATACTAATATGTGCTAAGAAAATTACTCTAATAATTACATTTCCTAGGCTAACATTGACTTATAATTGACTCTAGGCAAATCAACCCCCCTTTTTTTGTCTTGACCTAAAATAATTTACTTTGGTTTCATTATCTATAAAAAAACTTTTCCATTTGGCAAAGTTGTAGACACTGCAATAGGAGTTGCCATACCCAAACTCTGTCAAAAAGTCCTATTTAACATGGAGGCAATTTTTACAGTTTTTGTAGATACAAATAAATTAAACAATTTCTTAATATACATAGAGAACATAAAACAAATACTTATATATCTTTTTAAATACCCAAAAGTACAATAGGATATAATGCTAATGTAGAAATGATTATTATATTAAAACATGGAACTTTCCAAATTTACATATTTTATAGTTACATTGTAGTAGGATTTTTCCACTTTTTTGGCACAGAAGTTCAAATAGCATGTTTTAGGAAGAAAGTATAGTCTAGTAAAAAAAAGTTGGACTGAGTGCCAACTATGCCATTGTTATACAGCATCAAAAATCACTTAACAAAGTAAGTTATTTTTCTTATTTATAAAATACAGATATCAGAATAGATGATTGCTAATGTTCCTTCCAGTTCCAAGCAAATAGAACTCAGTGGAATGAAAGGAAAAAGTAAAAAATAAATAAAAACTCACTTTCTCCAAAGGTCATCATCGGCAATGCGAAAAGACCACTCAGAGAATGGGAGAAAATATTTGCAAGCCATATATCTAATAACAGATTTAGACCTAGAATGCAAAAGAACATCATGAAAAACTCAAGATTAAAAGACACACAACTCAATTTTTAAAATGGGCAAAGGATCTGAATAGGTATTTTGCCAAAGAGGATATACAAATAGCCAATAATCATCAGAAAAGATGCCTAACATCATTAGACAAGGAAATGCAAATGAAAATCACAATGAGTTCCTACTTTATACACACTTATAATCAATAAGGCAGTTAATAACAAATGTTGTTACTAGAACCACCACACTGGGTGGAATGAAAAACGGTGCATCGGCTTTGGAAAACAGTCTGGCTGTCCCTCAAAAAGTTGAACACAGAATTATTAGACATGACCCAGCTATTCCACTAGTACACAGACTTTGTTCAGAAGCAGCATCATTCACAGTGGCTAAAAAACGGAAACAATCCCAAATTGCATCAACTGATGAAGGGATAAATAAAATATGGCACCTTCATGCAACAAAATATCATTTGGCGATAAAAAGCAATGAACTATTGATATATCTAACAACATGGATGGATCTTGAAAACATTATGCTAAATGAAAGAAATGAGTCACAGAAACCCACATACTGTATGACTAGATTCCCATGAATCACCCAGAAGAGGAAATCTACACAAAGAGAAAGTAGACTAATAGTTATGTGGGGCTGGACAGGGATGGAGTGAAAAAGAGTGACCGCTACCAGGTACAAGGATTTTTAAGGAGTGAAAGAATGTTCTAAAATTGATTGTGGTGATGGTTACTTAACTGTAAATATATTAAAAAGCACTAAATTGTATACTTTAAATAGGTGAATTATATTTTCATAAGGCTATAAATGAAAGAAAAAGAATACTATGATTCAATGTGAATAGTTATTTGTGTGTGTAGTTTTATTGCGACTCTGAAGGGAAGTATCATTTTACTCAAAGAACATTTCCATCGACCATATTTTATGCAAGCTATGCAGCAGAAATATAGTCAGGAGCAGGCATTTCTATCATCGTGTTAAAAAGGCATAAACGCAGTGGTTTCAGCATCTTGTCAGTAACTAATCAGAGTTGGTCCTGAATAGTAATTTCTGGCATGTGTGCTTTTATCACAACTACGGTGTTTTATTAATGTGTTTCTTTTTGCTAAATAATCTTAATTTATTCAAATAAATTTTAGTTAATTAGTTGATGCATATAATCTTCATATTTTCATAATTATACTTATGTTCTTAGCACAATTTATGTAATCAAATAATTGCCATATGCAATTATATTATATAAGAGCTATAAACATATTGGAAAAATTCACAGAAGATGTGTTTCCAGAAAAAGCTTTTTCCACTTCCAGCTACCCATATTATTTAGTACTGATTTAAGCAATTTTATTTTTTAACTCAAATCACTAGATATGAAGGCAATTTATTCTTAAGAAAAATTACCAGTAATTTACCGTTGAGGTGGAATATCATTAAAATATACTAAAAGTTAAACACCCTGGGAAAAATTACATGCGATATATAATTTTAAGGTATATTCAGGGAAAACAGCATTTCTTTTTTGCTTTAACTATTAATACTCTTTTTTAAATATTTAATTTATTTTAACTGTTGTTCAAATACAGTTTTCTGCCTTTTGCCCCCATCCACTCCCACCCCCCAGTGCTCCCCACCTCCCTCCCATTTCCACCCCTCTTGGTTTTTGTCCATGTGTCCTCCATACTTGTTCCTGTAAACCCTTCCCCTTTTCCCCTGAAATTCCCTCCCCTCCCCACTCTGGGCATTGTCAGCCTGTTCTCTATTTCAGTGTCTTTGGTTATATTTTGCTTGCTCGTTTGTTTTGTTTAGGTTCCTGTTAAAGGTGAGATCATATGGTATTTGTCTTTTACAGCTTGGCTTATTTCATTCAGCATAATGCTCTCCAGTTCCATCCACACTGCTGCAAATGGTAGGAGCTCCTTCTTTCTTTCTGCTGCATAGAATTCCATTGTGTAAATGTACCATAGTTTTTTGATCCATTCATTTACTGTTAATACTCTTGATTTATTTTTTTATACTCACCCAAGGACTTTTTTTTCATTGTTTTTAGAAAGAGAATGAGGGAGAGAGAAAGAGAGAAAACCCATGGGAAAGAGCAACATCAGTTGGTTACTTTCTCACACATGCCCTGACCAGGGATCAAACCTACAGCCTGGGTATGTGCCTTGACCAAGAATTGAACCCACAGGCTCTTGGTCTATGGGCAATACTCCAGCCAACTGACATACACCAGCCAGGGCAATACTCTTGATTTCTAATGCGTTAATTTCATGTTTAGTTGTACACATTACTGTTTTATCTACACCTTTAATTGCCTATGTCTGAATCTGAAACAATAGACCAAGAAAAAGTAAAGAAACCTAAATGTAAAGATCATCTAGGACCCATCCACCTTTTTTTACACATTGAAAATATAAAGTCCTGGGAGTTGAGTAA
Source organism: Carollia perspicillata (assembly GCA_004027735.1). Taxonomy (NCBI): domain Eukaryota; kingdom Metazoa; phylum Chordata; class Mammalia; order Chiroptera; family Phyllostomidae; genus Carollia; species Carollia perspicillata. Next base: position 2,139 of record PVKM010014792.1, on the reverse strand, counting down.
CTTTACATGGTCGTGAAACTAGTTAGCAGTGGGGCTTAGCCTGACCTCAGAACTCCTGCCTGCCAGCCCAGGGCTTTTACCTTGTACACCAAGACAATACTGAGTTTAATACGTAAAGTGCTGCAGCTCAATGATCTGTTTTTGTTTTTTACCCTTTCCTTGATTGTAAGATCTTTAAAGACAAAGATTAGGTCCTCATCATTGTATTACCTGGGGCTTACAAGAGTGCCTGGAACCTAATGATAATTATGCTCCATGTAATTCTAAGCAATGATAACTGCTAAACACAGTTTTTTGAAAGATGTTTTTCAAATTTTGACCTTCTTTTTTTTAATTGTCTCTTCACCTATCATAGTGGGTACATAATAAATGTTGGCTTAATGACAACCCGGCTGAATTGCTTATTGTAAAATTGAGAGTTGCCCTGCCTGGTACAGCTCAATGGATTGAGTGCTGGCCTGCAAACCAAACCAATAGGTCACTGGTTAGATTCCCAGTCAGGGCACAAACCTGGGTTTCAGGCCAGGTCCCCAATAGGGGGCACGTGAGAGGCAACCTCACATTGATGTTTCTCTCCCTCTCTCTCTCTCCCTTCCTCTCTCTAAAAATAAATAAAATCTTTTAAAAAATAAAATTAAATTAAGAGTAAATATTTGAAACATATATTTTCTTTGGCTTTATAAAATATAAAAATGTTATGCATATATTTACCAAAAACTCACCCTGAATGGTAATAATAAGTTATTAGCTAGAAGCAACAGAGTATCATAAATTCTCTGGCACTTCAATGGCAGAACTGTTTAAGTCAGCAGTCCCCTACCTTGTCACACCAGGAACCAGTTTTGCTGGAGACAATTTTTCCACACGCAAGGTGGAGCTCAGGTAGTAATTGGTTCCTAACAGGCCATGGACTGGTACCTGATTGCAGCCTGGGGGTTGAGGGCCCCTGGTTTAAACAATGAACTTCCATTTATATAAAACTTTTCCTAATTCAAAGAATAGTTTATAGATAGAACATTAATACTATCATATATTTTTTCATTAGCTGGAACACCGAGATTTTCTTTTTGAAATAATTCTATTTAACATACGTGTATTAGCCCTTGGATATTAAATAAATGCTTCTGGGTTTGCCTTCTGGAGCCTCCATGGGTAGATTTGCTTTCATTTTGTTTCTACTGAGAATTTCACAAAAAGTTAATTATCGATTGATACTAAATCAATGACAAGGTTGAAAACCTTAACAGCACATTGCCCTAGTGTTTGCAAGTGGGAAATAAGTCATACTCTGGGATATGGAGAGTAGACAGAAGGAGGAATAAACTAAGATTTCATTAACTCTCACTTCCATATGTCCTTTCTATGGTGTATAACTTTGGCTTTAGAGGAAGGGACATAGCCGGCGGAACTCAAGGCAGACTGATTTCTCTCTTTTCCCTATTGGCCAAGACTGAAATATAAAATATTCGTATATCTTGCACTTAAGTTCAAGCCTCATGGTATCATTAGTGGGAACACATAATGCATATCAATAAATAAAATAAATAAAGTACTTTGAACGTGCAAAGTGCATCAGCTACACCTTTTGAAGTCAATATATTTGGTGTGAAGTATGTGTTTACATTTCAAAAGAACACCTTTACTTCTCATTCTCTCCACATTTCTGCCACACATCATTCTCAAAGCCACTGTGCTACCAAAAAAGTCTTTTAACTCAGAACTGCATAATGTCAAATGCTTTGCTCTTGTATATAAATTTAAAACATACATTTCTTAAGGAATGGGTCTTCTCAACACATGGAAGATATTGAGTGTTTACAATAATGATAAAGATTACCAAAAAATAGTCATTCATTGGCAACTACTAGGCAGATGACACTATTAATCTGCCTTGATACAAATAGGCATAGTCCATATCCTCAAAGATCTTACTATAAGCACAGGAGAGATAAAACGCTACATAAAATATATCCAACAGTTTGAGGAGTTAGAGAGCTAAATAAAAGATAGAGGTGGTGAATACATAAGTGTTTAAAACATGCTAGGAAGAACAAGAAAAATTCCTGAAGGAAATAAGCCTCATTGTGGGCCCTGAATAAGAGACAAGGTAATAGATTCAGAAGTTGCAAACTTCTAGGA
>PVKM010014791.1:0-28599 GCA_004027735.1 Carollia perspicillata | reverse complement strand
TTCTTGCCTGTAAGGTCTCTTTTGAGAAATCAGCTGACAGTCTGATGGGAACTCCTTTGTAGGTAACCGTCCTCTTACCTCTTGCTGCTTCTAGAATTCGCTCCTTCATTTTAATCTTGGCTAATGTAACTATGATGTGCCTTGGTGTGTTCCTCCTTGGATCCACCTTCTTTGGGACTCTCTGAGCTTCCTGGACTTCTTAGATCCAGGAGGACAATAATACAAATTTTTGGAGAGCAATTTACAGTTGCAGCAGTACGCAGTTTTATTCTATAATAAATGAAAGGATAAATGGGAGTTTTTGAACAGAAGAGCAAAAAGATCAGAGCTACAATTGAGAGGAAATTCATTTACCAAGAAAGCATTAGATGCTGTAGACAAGGAAAACCTGAAAACATTAAGGTCATCTACAAGACTAGTCAAAGTGAGAGATAATGACAATCTGAGCCAAGGGAAAGTGAACAGTTGCAGATTTGAGAAAGTACTACTGGGAAGACTTCAGTAGGACCTGCAAGTGATTTCATCTGCAACTGTAGGGATGAAGACAGGAGTCCAAGACACCTTTGATAAGGCATTTCCTATAGCCACAAGAATAGTAAAGAATCTTTGCACAGCTTTAAGTTAAAGACTATCATAAATTCTGGGAGTGGGGGGGAAACTGTCATAAATTCTGTAGGAATGACTAAAATGCACAACTCATTTACAACTTTGTTGTAAATGACACCCGCAGAGTTATAAATTCCCCATACATTGTATGCAAATTTGCATGTATCTGAACATTCCTGGGAAAAGTAGTCAGACCTGTCTTCAAATTCTGAGTTTCTTTACTCCAATTAAGAATTTTTGGCCCAGGGGCTGATTACCTTTGGATTAACATCAGTTTAATAAATGTAAAACATCTTATTAATCATGCTGCAGAAGTAAATACTCATAATTGGACATTATTACAGAGAAATCCTAAAATAAACATAAAGATCAGAGCACAGAAATGAACTTCTATGCCAAGCTAAATACACATACAGAAATTGTCTTATCCCTCCTATTGTTTTTAAAAAGAATTCTATTTGTTAAACTACATGAGATAAAAATCAATGGTGCTATTTATTTGCTCTTTATTAATAAATTTGAATTTAAAAAGAGAAAACAAGTTTGTTTAAAATAATTTAAATCTCCCTAACTAGCTGGTCAACTTTATTTACAAAATCATTTCAGTTAAAAATCATAATAAAATGTTACAAAAAGTTGGAAAATAAACACATAATGCTATTATATTTTTTTAGGATTTCATTCATTTATTTTTAGAGAGAAGGGAAGGGGGTGAGATACAGAGAGTGAGAAACATTGAAGAGCTTGAGAAACATCTATGGGTTGCCTCTTGTACAACCCCGACCAGGGACCTGGCCCACAACCCAGGCATGTATCCTGACCAGGAATTCAACCAGAGACCTTTCAGTTTGCAGAATGACATTCAACCCCCTGAATCACACCAGCCAGGGCTATCATGTTTTTATACAGCATAATTTGGTTTCTATGTAATTTAGACAATATTCATTTAAGGAAGAAATTTGGTAATAACCATAACTTATGCCCATTTTAAAAATCAATATTTGATGTATTCACGATGAAATAGTCACATGTAATACCAATATCGCTGTATCTCTGTAAAAATTAAATTGTGGAATTTTTATCATACCATCTAGGAAAGAGTTATCTAAGTGTAGAGTTTCATTCAAATAAAAAAAAAAACTGAAACATACAAAACACAAGAAGGGTTTTTGTTCAGCCACAAATATAATCAGAAACATCACAGTCTGATCCAACAACAAAAATAGTAAAATTTTAATTACTTGTTCAAGTAGAAGAATTAAAAACAAATGTTTTAATTACATCTAAGACAACCTACTATTTATAAGGATTATTCAAAAATAGCTTATTTTTGGAGTCCAAGCTGATAGGCTATAGAGTAATAAAACTTGAAAGCCTTTCAGGGACACATATGCAGACCAATTAGAGGTCAGTGAATTGTTTTTACCTGAAAAATGATTGTGTGTGAATAGCAAAATAACTGTCCCGGATACCAATAGACATTTCTCAGCCCTTCATCTGATGTTTTACTTAACTTCTAATCATGGCACCAAGAGTAGTAACCATGCACGAAACTAACACCAGAGACGCATTTGTCACCTTTGAGACTGACGGCAAGCTTCCTCTAGTATGCTCAAATCCACACAGCACATGTAAATAAGCAGACATTCGTTCTAGAATAAACACAGGAATTTTGGCAATGAAGGCCAGGTGGCTTTCAGCTACTCAGAGCAAGCAAGGCAAGTCTGGAATTAGATTTCCGGATCTCACTCACTGACCTATAAACTGCTGTGGTTCTCAGTGATACTCAAAACTTGATGCATGGCGCACATTCAAAAGAACATTTTTTTCAAAGACTTATTCTCTCAAAAATGACATGAGATGTCTTCTCAATCTTTACCACAAATCGTATATCTGAATTATATATGTCATTTCCCACCTGCAAGTTCCCATGCTTTTAAATTTTTTTACTTAGCAAAACGTGGAAAATTTAAAAAAATTTTTTTTGATTCTAAAATTATTTTAAATGACAGCAACATTAGCAAGCAAAGTTAGCATGTTTAGTCAAAATGAAATTCTGGGGATAATGTGGCAACTGTGTTGATCTACATAAAACAGGCCTTTGGCTAGGGTTACTTTCAAGTCTCACAGCTTCCTAGCTAGCACTCCCTCAGTTATCAGTGTCCAGTTTAGTCTCAGCAAGCACAAGAGTTCTCTAAAACCATAATGTGTACAGCCTCTCAACTCAAAAAATTATATTTTATATCACCGAAACATTTCTCAGGTAATACTAGGCTAATGCTTGTTGATACAACGTTCTAGAAAAGTTTTGCCTCGGGGAATGTTCATTTTAGATGAATGTGACTGCCTCGGGGACATTTAAGGAGAATCTCGGATGTTGCCAAGGGCACCTTAGACAGTCTCGCTGATAGACTAGGAGGTTGCCTAGTATTTCATACTATACTGTATGCCATGAAAGGCCTATAAATATTCTCCTGATATTCTAAAACTGGTTCTTCAGCAGATGCTAATATCATGTGCCAAGGCAATTAGCAAGCTCATATTTCAGAGTATCCTGCCTTGAGTATCCTATGTAAATATTTGAAAGTCACAAAGCAGGCTGGCAGTAGAAAAGTGAAGTGAGCTGTGATTAGGAGGCTATAAAATTAATATCTTCAGAACTATATCTAGTAAGCATTTTACCAAATTCAGGAAGATAATGCCCTAGAATGTTTTATAGATTTGCAGACACAATTAGATCATTTCATTGTTGGTCTCTCTCCTTCTTTCATTCCTGTTAAATAATGGGCTTTCCTTTATGCTAAGAATAGAAACCCACAGAATTATCTGGAACACTTGACATATTCCAAAATTGACCACATACATTTATTTTAATGTTTTATCAGAGAATATTTCATATTAAATATATACTATAAAATTCAGCATCAAATAAGTTCAGTGTTACTTAACTTCAGTAAGTACAAAATAGAGAAATCACTGAATTTTAATTTACTCATACTTTCCTCAGTCTGGCAGCTAATTAGTTTTACTCTTGCTACAAAACTAAAAACAAAATAATCCATGTTCAATTAAATAGTTCATACTTAATAACTCAATGAAATTTAAATGGAGAAGCCTCCAAAACATTAAGTTAGACAATAATAGGATTTAAAAACTCGATCTATTCTAGCCCTATCTTTTATACTATATCTAAAGAATCAAAAGCTGATCTTGAAGAGATATTTACACACCTGTGTTCCCAGCAACCTCTTTTACAACAGCCAAGAGACAAAAGCAGTCCAAGTGCCCATCAGTGGACAAACAAATGTGGTGTATGCATACAATGGAATATTATTCAGCCCTAAAAAAGAAGGAAACCCTGCCCTTTGCAACAACATGGAGGAATCTGGAAGGCACTATGCTCAGTGAAAATAAGACAGTCTCCAAAAGTCAAATACTAATATATATGAGATACCTAAAGTAGTCAAATTAGTTGAAACAAAAAGTAAAATACTGGTTGCTATAGGCTGGGGGAGGAAAAAGAGTAAACTCTTGAGTTTCATGAACTCACAACTGTAAACCTTTTTGCCTCAACCCATATGTGACAGCAGTGATAAAATGGTTTTACAAAGACTTTTTACCTGCCTTTCTCCATGTATATTTGCACATGATAGTATTATTACTATTATTAATTTAATAATAAGATACTCTAAATTAAGCGTGAATAAAATATTTTGCAAAGATTATATATCATCGCTTGTAAAATAATTGTGCCATAAATACATATATAAAAAAGGATAAAAATACTAACATTTCCATTTTGCAAAGCAGGTTTAAAGTATCTAAAAAAAAAAAACAAACAAAAAGAAAAAACCTTGCCATGACCAGTGCGGTTCAGTTAGTTGGGCATAGTTCTTCAAGAGGTTGCTGGTTTGATTCCCAGTCATGGCACATGTCTGGGTTGCAGGCTATGTCCCCCAGGTTGGGGGGCATGCAAGAGGCAACTGATTGAAGTTTCTCTCACACATTAATAATTCTCTCCTCTGTCTCCCTCCCTTCCCCTTTAAAAATAAATAAATGAAATCATTGAAAAAATCTGATGGACAAATAGTGCAATTCACCATCTCTGCTTATGGTCTAGGCTAGCCATCCCAGCTGTCAGCTATCTCCAATATCAAGGAACAAAAAAGTGAAAGCATGAAGTCTCTATGGCACAGCCGGCAAATCTGGCAGTAAGTCCTCACTTAACCTTGTCCATGGTTCTTAGAAACATTGATTTCAAGCAAAATGATATAAACATATAAACCAATTTTACCATAGGCTAATTGACAGAAACAAGAGGTAAGTTCCTATAGTATACTTCTGGTCACACACACAAAAAACACCAAACTTGCAAATAAAAACACAAAACTATTTTGTAAAAAAAAGGAAATATAGTCAATTACATTGTAATAAATATGTATAGTGCCAGTTGGGTAATAAAAATATCAATGGAAATACTCTGTAATGTATATGACTGTCTAACCACTATGCTGTACACCCAAAATCAACACAAAATAATATTGAATATAAACTATAATTGAAAAAAGTTTAATGTAAAATTCTTTTTAAAAGGAGAAAAACAGGTCCCAAACTAGAACATCTAATACTAAACACTGAGCCCTGGCTGGTGTGGCTCAGTGGACTGAATGCCAGCCTGCAAACCAAATGGTCATGGGTTCGATTCCCAGTCTAGGGCACGTGCCGGGATTATGGGCCAGGTCCCCAGTAGGGGGTGCACGAGAGGCAACCACACATTGATGTTTCTCTACCTCCCCCTCTGTCTAAAAATAAAATAAACAAAATATTTTTAAAAACACTGAAATAAAATTAAGCTATACATACATTTAAGAAAAATTAATGAAGACAAGTCAGATCATTAATTTTCCAACCCACTCATTCCAGTTTGGCATCATAGGTGGCTGGAGCCTCTCCCAGTAGCTCAGGGCACAGGGCAGGACCCCGGCCTGAGCAGATGCCCTTCCATTGCAGGATACACTTATACATCCCACGCTCACTCAGACTGGGACCATTCAGACATGTCAATCACCAAATGTGCCCATCTTTGGGATGTGGGAGGAAACCAGAGTACCTGGAGAAAACCCATGCAGACATGGGGAGAATGTGCCAACGCCATACACACTGTGGCTCCAGACCAAGAATTGATTTTTTTTCTCATCATGTTACACCAAAATTATATTGAATATAAAGATGTTATTTAAGGACCTGCTGTACTAATAATGCTTTAAAAAACTGTTTGCTTTCAGGACTGAGAGCTGCATGAAACTAGCATTGGTGTCATTTCTAGAATTATTCCAGGGCAAACTACTTTGCATTGCCTGCCTTTTCTCTACATCAGAGGAAATGCAACTTTGGCCCTTGTGTGTATTCTATCCTTTGACTATGGGGAATGACAACTGAATTCTAATTCCTTCCCGCTTATCATGACTACCTACCTCACATAAGAGCATTCTGGACCTATGACCAAAGATAATGAAAAAAGGTAATGCTACACAATTCCACTAGAAAATAGGACTCATCATCTAATGCAGGCTCCCCTTAATACCCTATGAGGATGGTCCTGACCTGCAACATTTCCTCTTAGACATGAGCACACTACTATTTGCCCTCAAGCTCTTACTCCCACGAAGTTAGGTACCAGGTATTCCAGTTCTACCCTGAATAGAGGATAGAGGGATGACAGAAAATAAGGGAGAAAAAGACATTCAGGGCAAAGCAAACAGTGAACAGGAAATGGTAAAAATTCCTATCAGTGAGCACAGAGAATATTTTCAAAAGATATTTAGATGTTGCAACAGATATAGCAGTTATTAATATTTCCCTCCCAGAACCAGATTTACCTTCTTTCAGTATTAATCCTTATCCAAAAGACATGGCGTTCACCCAACTCCCTTGTAGCTAGCTATAGACCTATCACTAAGTGCAGGCCTTTGGAATATACACAGACGCTCTGGGTGACAACTGTTGGGTGACTTCTAGGACAGGCTGCATGTCCCAAACTTTTTACTAAATCCTTCCTGCTGGATAAGAAATGCCAATTTATGGAGTACTCTGAGAAAATAACCCTGAAAGTCCAGCCCTGGACAGCTCACTTCCTGACGATGACATGGTTGGGAAATAAATGTCCATCTTAATTCAGGCACTTGGATCCAGAAGCTCCTTCTTGCAGGAACTTAACCTATCTCTAACTGATACACTGGCAACTGTAAGTGAGGCAGAAGGGAAAGAAAAATCAGAACTGCCTGTGAAATATCTGGATTGAGCTACATAGCCTTTAATTCAAGTGTAGTAGTTAAAAAAGAAAGGGAAGGTATTGGTCTCTGATATTACTTGGTAGTAGGCAGCAAAAAACAACACGTAAGGACTTTAGATCAACAAAATTATGTGGTCAAAGAGAAGCAATGGGAAAAGGTATGTATAATTACACCAAGATACATATAATTACCAAGTACTTAAATCATTCCCTCTAAAACCGAACATTAACAGGTTTGACATACCATGTCCACTTCAGTCCATTGGAAACTAACTCATGAACTAAGGCAGTTTACTGTTTTGAAACCTTGTATTTTATAAAAATTAAATTCTCATTCAAATTGAAAAACTGGGCTGGAGGTGATCAGAAATGGAAATAAAATGGTTAACAAAAAGCAACAGTTCTAGCAGTCTTTAGTAAATATTTTTCTAATGCTAACACTGACCCAGTCATTGTACAAATGCAAGGCAAGCTGTAGGGATTTGAGAGGCAAGAGAGACTCTACAATCTATAGCTATAGAGAGTTCACAGTCTAATTAGGTAGCCAAATCTGTAAACTACGAGGGACAGAAAACAATGAAAGGATTTTCATAAATGCAAAAATCCATGTACATACTCTAGGTGCTCATAGGAGTGGGACAATATGTGTAGACATTTCACATATTACTCCTTTAAAATATATAAATAAAATAATTTTGGCCCACATCCTGAAAACTATAACGTTGTATAAGAACAAAAACTGTCACTCTGAGTCAGAATCGTGAGATCTAAAAGCAGTCTTATTGTAGTCTTCCTGTAGGGGTAGGAAAATACACGCTTTCATAGCAGCACACGATGTTCCTCCTGGATATCTAGCTGAAGGGTTTAAGCACACCGTCTCAAACACGCCGACCTCCCATAAGAACTGGGAAGGCACGCAACGAGCACACATGTAAGAGGAAATGTGATCATTCTGGATTTTTGAGAATCTAAAACTTCATCAGAAAAGAAGAGCAAACCTAACAGATGTCTTAATGACACTTTAAGAGGAGTGTCTGCTTACTAATTAACATATAAATATATACAATACAATATATAATCACCTTGATTTTCGAATTATTACATGTTACCTATTTGAAGACATGCACATACACACATACAAAGTGTATATATATATACATGCACTTATGCAGACCTATATTTGCATACTAGAAACATATTACATGTACACACATACACAGAATATTTTCTTAATCTAGTTCATCATACTTTCCTAATAATTCCTTAAAAGTTATGAAAGCTGGAGAGTTAAAAGTGTCGCATACTTAGAATGAACCCATGCCAAATTGACTAAATTTCATACTCAAGTCCGACTTCCTGTTGGGATCGATGATGTGATGCCGGCTTTCCCTGAGAGTCCCTCTCCAGAAACCAGTAGTTCAGCAGACATTCTCTGACCCGCCTTTCTCATGTGACATCTGACTTGAAAACACCAGTCTGAAATCCTCACTGATGAGTATAGTACTGGAGTGGGGCAAAGGGGACTTGAGAAATAGGGATGTGGAGCTTGTACGGAATCCATTGCTTAACTAGGACCCAATCACAAGGACAGAGGTCAGGATGCTGCGTGAGGCTTGTGTCTTTGTCGCTACACTAACTCATTGGCCCCGAAATCTTCAAAGATTGCTTAATGCTTCTTTCAAGAAATCAATTGTCTCTCTCCAAGAATGACTTAAACAATATAGTCTAACATCAAAAACTTTGCATGCTATAGTCTTTACCAGCTCTGATCTGAAAATATGCACATTATATACAAAGGCTTTTATGAATTATTAAACATACTGTGGCCCACAGTCAAAAAAAGGATCAAAAGAAAGAGAGATAAACACTCATGAGAATGCAACAAATTAACTGTGAAGAATTCCCATGGAGAGTCCATGTTCTCAATATGGTCAAACATAGGTTATGGTTACCACAGTTAAACATACGGTTTCATAGTGAGAAAAACACTTAAAATGTGTTTTTTATCAGAACTGGTTACCCATTATTGAAAAACTATTCCTGAACAAAGATTGTTATTAACTCTTTAATTTTGTTAAAGATTTTATTTATTTATCTTTAGAGGGGAAGGGAAGGAGAGAGGAAGAGAAATATCAATGTATGGTTGCCTCTCGTGCATCCCCTGTGGGAACTGGCCTGCAACCCAGGCATGTGCCCTGACTGGGAATTGAACTGTGGTTGTTTGGTTCACAGGCCTGTGCTCAATCCACTGAGCTACACCAGCCAGGGCTAATTCTTTAATTTTATTTTTGGTGCATAGTGTTAATAAGTCAAGTACTAAAACATTCCTGCCTACTATTAATGTCCCACAGAGGTAATCATTTATATATATGAAAAATAAAAATGTGCCCCTTAGATATATACAATTTTATTTATCAATAGTATCTCAATTAAAATTTTTAATTTAAAAAATGGTGCCACAAATAAGGAGCCCTCAGTGTTAATGGTAAGCCGGATACCCATGTAACACAACCAGGGTGCACCATAAATCTAAGGGAAGTACTAAATGATTCTCTCTGTTTGAATTTTACGCCTTTTAGAGCAATAGAGTATTTTCCTTGGAGTAGACATAGAAACCAATTGTTTTACTTACTAACAGCAGTAAAAGTTGATAGATTCTCAGGGGGCTTTATTCCTCTGTAGCCACTAAGTGCCAGGGAATATCCCTTTCCCTCAGCCATTATCTCTTAAATAATCTGTGCACTCTAGAACCTCAAGTGAGATTAAAAGGGAAAATAAAAAAGAAGAAAAGTTTACTTACTATCTAATATTTCCAAATCAGGCAATTTTTTAAAAGTGAATTTATAACTTGAGTGTTCTAAGACACTATATTTTACATTTTCACATCTTACACATCCTTGAACTTACACTAAGGTTGAATATTTAAAGATAACTTGTAAGGCTTGACCATTGCTTTCAATACATCTAAAGAGTACTAAAAATCCCTTAAGGGATAAATGTAAACTGAAACTGATGGTGGGTTTTGCAACAGAAATGGTAACCATTTCTTAAAACAGCATTCAAAATGAGCCCCAGGTTTTTTGTTCCTTTGCTTTATTTTGAAATCAAATGATAATACACTGAACATAACATGCTAGTTCTAGTTTTTGTACTTATTTTTAACTGTGTTGACTTCTCTGTATCTTTAAATTAAAGTTTAATTTTTCCTAACATAGGAATTGAACTCTCTACAGGCATTTTTATACAAATAACCAAATATATTAATGATTTCAGAAGCACAAAAGTTCTCTATTTCTATATAATCACATTTAGACACTTTCAAGGGCAAAAAAACTTTATTCAAAGAGAATTTCTAGTATAAAGTGGCCAAAATGACTTGGAAGTTTCTTCTACACTAATACACATTCATTGGAAGCTGGCCTTTGGTTTTATTACTTCTCTCTGTTTCACACTGAGGAAACTGAGAAAATGAGTCATCAATGACAGTGCTTCCTGTGTTCATCTGCCCCCCACAACACCTTCTATCCAAGCTCTTTCTCCCTGACGCTCTATTATATGTGATGTATTTATATATTTATATCACGTATAATAGATATAGATGACATGTAATTCATTAAATATGTTGATGAACTATACTATCAAAAATTATTCAAAACAGTTTTCAAATGTAATTCAAAAGAAGATATACTTCAAACTTTCTTCAAGAAGTTGTACAATAATACCAACTGTGTAAAACAGCCCCACGAGGGTAAGGATTAATTCTAGTATTAATTATGCTGACATATCCAAAGTGTTTGCCTAAATGAAATTAATTATATTTTATGGGGGAAAAAAAGCATGAAGTAGAAGTATGTCAGTTACATGGTTTCTAAAAGAGGTTCAGAGTTCCTTGTTTCTGTGCATTTCTATAAACTGAATATTCGAATCCACTACTTAAGGTACCAGTGCTGTTGCAGAACATTTAAAGGTACCCCATGCAGTACATATTTATTTCAAGCACTGCCTCATAACCATGGACTTCCAGCAGAAATTGAACTAAAAAATGAACAACATCCTGAAAGACACAAAACTGTTAATCTAATGATTCCCAAAGAGGGGAAAATATGTAAATTAGCACTGGGGTGGATGGACTAAATAAGGATTGCACATTATGCACTTTGATTTGAGAAATCACACTGTCGGCATACATTTTACCATGTTAATAAGCAACAGGTAGGTAAATGGTGAAAAAAGATAGCACTTATCTTCTCCATGCCCTGTGAAAGTCATCCTTACAATAATGTAATTATCTTAATAAAATAAGCCATTATTATATCTCCATGTATTGCATGGGCAACAAGGCAGGTATTTGCCAAAAATATTTCAGTAAATCCTTCACTTAAATTTAACATATAATTTTGGAAGATATTTCCCCCACAGATCACATAAAAATGACTGAAAATACTATAGCAGTAAATATTCCATTCTGTGTTTATATAAGCTGGATGAATGAATCCTATAATATTTCATTCTTTCAGGCAACTCAGCTTGCCTCAGTAGTTTAAATCAAACACATTTACAAACTTCCCAAGTATATAGTGGTTGCTCTGCATAATTCAGTGAGGTAATTTAAATAGCCAGAAAGTAGTAAGATATTTCAGATTTAAAATATAATTGAGATGAAAGTCTAAATTCATTTTAAAAATATTTTAACATAGCCATTAAGAAATGAAATGCCAAGATGTGAAACACTGTTCAAATACTGACAGAATGTTCAATATTTTTTCCAAGTGACGGCATGAAAAACAGAAATTCTTCCCCAGGTTTAAATAATCTTTTGCTTGCTTGCCTTTTTTAAATATTCAATAATAGCATAAAGTCAAATAAAACAAATGTGTGTGGTTTGTTTTATAAGAGCATTTATTTACCAATAAAATGTTTAAGCCTTATTCATAAAGCATGTAAGCAAAGCCCTCCATTAAGTAGTCTCATCATTATCGTTTCTTCTACATTGTGCCGATTCCTAGTATCTATGACCTACATCTAATTTTAAAGTAAAACTTAGCGTTTCCGTAGTTATCCCTGAGCCAGAATCAGCTACATGTTAGATTTGGCTGATCGGTTATTTCATGTGAGGGGTGTTGGGAGACAGGGTAGAAAAGCCAGGATGAAAACTAATCTGAGCTTCCGTTTATTTTCCCAAATCGTGACTGGGTGTGAACTGATGTAAGAAGTTAACACGTCCGCACGTAGTGTACTGCAGATGGACTCCACGAGTAATTCCCTCAAATGGCACAGTAAGGGTTGGCAAAGAGTTTGTGACTCGCTCAGGCTCCCTTTCGGGCCTCCGGGGTCTAAAAGGTGGCCCGGGGGGGCGGGGACGGTCAACAACCTCCTCGCGGGACATCCAGGTGAAGGAGGGGAGGTGAACCGGGCTCCTGACTCCGGACTAGCTCTCACGCTGCTTCATTCAGATCAGCTGTTGGGCTGGGGGCGGGGGGTTGACCTGCATATTATGGCCCGCGGCTCCAAGGCAAACAAGCATCCACTCTTAAAACCTGGCTCCTTCTTAATAAGCCTTTAGGAAACTCCCCAGAACAGTCTACAGACTAACCCTTTCAATGCTGCCACCTGCGGACTTCCACCGCATCCCCTCACCCCGCAGATCTGACGGCACGGGTTCATTTTGGAATGAAAAGTAATTGAACGCACTGTAAAACATGTTTTGTCTTAAACTTAATGCTGAAACACACATCTGATCAGCAATTTGATGTAATCAAGAGCAATTCAGCTTCTGCCGACTGGTGCGGCCAAACAACCCCCACCCTTGCAGATCGGGCATTTATAAATCTTACATCCTCCTCCCTCCAATTCCTTAATGGACCATTAGTAAAGGGATCGATCCCAGTTACTTTCGTAGCAGTACATCGCAAAAGCACATCTACCGTGTTTACTAGTGCCAGAGACACCATTCAAAAGTTGAGAAGGGCGAGACGGCACTTTGCAAACCTTTGGAGGCCGGAGGGGAAAGGGGGCGGTACAGTGGGAACCAGGCGGGAGCCGAACTCCAGTGCTGCCGGCTCGCGAGCCCTCTCCCTCGCACCAGCCGGGAGGGGGCACCGGAACTGCCCACTTCCCCAACATCCCTGAGCCGCCTCGGCTGCTTACACCGTTCTGCTGGGAAAACCGAGCCCACTGCCCGCCCGCCCCCGGCCGCCGCGGCCCCCGCCTCGGAGCAGCGCTCCCGTGTGCCCGGGAAGGGGGGTGCGCAGCACTTACGTCTCGGAATTTGTTCCACTGTCCGACTTCCTTGTCATACTGGGAGATTGTGGTGAGCCATTGTTTATCATCCAGAAAATTGCCGCTGTCCGACCGCCCCCCGGCCGCTGCCACCGCCGCGGCAGCTGCGAGAGCCTGACTGCACCAAGCGGCTGCACACACACACAATACGGCTGGCACCTTGAGCATCTGGGAAAGGAGACACAACCGGGGTGGGGGAGGATGGGGGGAACAGTGTCAAACAAGCGGTACGGAGACCGGAGAGACCCTGGAAAACATGCATCAGCAACGACGGGGATAGAAGGAGGGGGAGACGAGCAGGGACAGGGTGCCCCCGCCCTTCAGGCTTTACCCCCAAACCCGGGCACTCACACGCGCAGACCTGCAGACCCGGGGGAGGAGAGGTGGGTAAAAGGAAGGAAGCCCCCGCCGCGGCAGCCCGAGCGGGGGAAAGGATGCTTCCTGGCACATCACCTTGCTGTGAGCCCGCACTGTGCTCGCAGCCCCTGCTGGAAATGCAGCCGGCTCGGCCAACTCGCTGCTTTCAGGAGCCGCCGCACGCGCCGCCGTCTGGAGCGGTCCACTCAGCTCCCTGCGCCCGGCGCTCTCCCGCATCTCCGCCTCCCCCCGCGCGCTGTTCTCCGGCTTACTCCGGTTGGTTCACCCCCTCCCTCCCCCAGCTCTTTTTTTTTTTTTTCCTTCCCTCTTCCCCCTCCTTCTATCCCACCTTCCTCTCGCTGGATCCGAGCGGCAGTTAACTCCGGATGCGCCGCTGGGCTGGAGGCTGAAGATGCGCTTGCTCGTCACCAATAGTTCCTTATCAGCTTCCTAACCTCTGTCCTCCTGGAGATGTTCTCCTGTTCGCCAGACAGGCTGATCATTCTCTCTGCTCCCGGATTTATTCAGCGCAAAGCATACTGTACCTCTCTTAGTTGACTGCCCTCTGCATTTTCGAAGTCAGACGAGGAAAATGAGATCTGAAGAAAAGTTTATGCATCACTGGACTTTCTGTCCTGTGAACCTCTTGGGCTGATCTCCTACCTAAGGCAAAGCCATCTGTAGGGTCTTGGGAGATGTGTTGGATTTCAGAAATGGTAAAGAATGTTAGTGTGAACTTCTGGGTCATTACAGAGTGCAAACTTACATATTAAAAGGGAGACTTTAAAAAAAAAAGGAAAAGGTAGGATGTTTGAGTGCACCTAAATCTTCCACATACTGTAAAATATTTTCCCATAATAAAAACTCCTCAGCATCTGCATGTTATGTTCTACCACCTGAATCAAAAACTTTAAAAGCCCAGTCTATGTCTCCCTCATGCAAAATGGAAGAGAGTGTTGAAGACCTAATGCTGATTTGTCCTCTGAACCTCCAGTTGTGACAAAATATTGGCCCCCCCATGGCTTTTCCACATAGTATTCGACATAAACCAGAAGGAAACCTGGGATTAGCCCCCTGTAAAGAAAATCTGATGAAGAGAAACTCTCCTACAGATTTAGAGGATTTAGGTGAAGTGATTATTATATGTAAATCAAGAGATTTATGGAGGCTAAAAACTGCAATAACATTATGTATCTCTATTTAAATTATTAGAGATTATGTCGTCCAAAACTACTTCTCCCAAAGCTATGACCTTTGCAAATCTCAAGTTGCTTCGGAACTTCGGGAGCTATTTGAAAAGCAGTGGTACTTCCTCATATTTTCCATTGCAATCTCATAACACCTGTGTCCTGTTTCCATACTATATTAAAATAGGCACCAAACACAATGATTAATACTAGCTTCTAATTTTTAAATGTAGAATTTAAAAGTGAATGTATAATGTATGAAATAAATTAAAGAAAAGACTGCTATTGTTTTAAACTCAGATATTTCCTTCAACTTCCCTCCTTTTCACTGTGGTGAATGATAGCGGAAAAGAACAGTATTTTCCATTATAATTCATAAAGTCCTAACTGAAGGAAACACAGGTCAGAGAACTTTTAGAACACTGAAGTGTATTCTCCAAAGCTATTTATTTTGGCCTAGTCACAGAAGGACATGCCATGTGCATGCATGTCAACATATTCTAATTCTTCCTTCGCATATCACAGGTACTCTTCGGGAGGTCCACCCTCACTATCACCTGTTCCTGCCATCTGTCTGGTCCTTCACTCTATACACCCCCTGCCTCACCTCTTTCCCTCAAAATTTGAAAAAGTACTTTTCTTTCAATTCACTGAGAATATTTCAGCATGTTTAAAAACCTCATGTTTCAAAATGTAAACCTAATGGATAAAGCACAGAAATTGTGTCTTAGATGAAACTCTGATGCACAGCAAGTCAGAAAATGTTAAATTTAAAATGACTCTCTTACCTTTGTAAACTAACTTTTAAAAAGATGTATTTCTCACGAAGTATTTGAGGAGGGATGATGCCACAACACCCCCACCTTCACCATCCACTATAGAGTTTAACATAGTAATTGCTATTCTAAGACTAACATGGTCACTTTTAGATTTATGGAAGCATACATATTTATTCCTATACTTCATTTTACTCCAAAATGCATGTATCTTGCTGATGACCCTGACAGGCTCATCAAAACCCTTCACATCTAGCTTTCACTGGCAAGTTCCCAAAATGCAGCCTCCCGTGGACTACTGCCATGTAAAAATGTGTTGAAGAACACGCAATGACCATTACAGTTGTCTGGGAGAAAAGCTTCTAATAGGGTACCAAACTCCAGATCTGACAGTAGAGCAGGATCTACCAACAAACCTCAACTTGGAAGTGCTCCAAGAGGTAGAATGAGCATTCTCCAGTGTATCTGCTGGTCTGGTATGGTGTGGCTCACCTCAGTACTGGGAGGGCTACTTAAGCCTATGCCATTCTCCAAAGTCACTGCCATTTTCAAGGCTAAGCTTCTGGGCGTGTTATTAGTGTGAGTAAAAGTCTACTAAGTGTGATGGTGTGATGTTATTAATCACAGGAAACTCTCCTCTCGCTTTCTCTCTACAACAGAACTTTGGGTCTTCAAAGAGCCTGCTTTTAAAATTTAAGTAATCCTGAGAATTCACACTTCAGTTAACACCTTGGTTATCAGTTAACACCTCAATGGGGACTAATTGAAAGCTTTTTGAGAGCAAAGCACAGCTAGCTGGGAAGAATACAACAAGAGAGTATTAAGTGGGAAATAAGATATGGGAGGGGTAAAAAGCCACCTTGCACATCAAGGGGTCTGAATATTGAGGGGAATAATTCACTGACTGTGCTCCCAGTTTTATTGAGGACCAGTGTAGAGAACTGGAAAGGCTAAAAAGGAGAAATTGGAGCTGGGTGTTTACGATGGGCAGAACAAGACAGTGGTGCCAGAAAAGCAAGTGGCAGGGCTAGTACTTGATTTTGCTTCTGATCATGCTTTGCAGAACTGGATCTCAGAGCAAGACCCAGGTCTTCAGATTCCCAGTCTCCTTCCTGTCACTTCCTTCACATCATGCGAAATACTAGCTTATATGCATTATGAAATGCCAATGTGAGGGCCACCGCAAGCTGTAACTTCACCTCCGTATTTGCTTCTCTGTCCTTTTAACTTTTCCTGCACTAAACTTTAAGTGAATCAATCAACAAACATCAATTATTGGATATGTGCAAGATGTTTTATTAGGAATATTTGTTATATTAAACCCATCTCGTTCCAGGTTTCTTTACCTTCATTTTTAAATGGGTCACAGTTCTAGAAAGATAAATACTCAGCATACTATGACAATGGGTTCACTTCTAAATACATCTGAGACCAGGTTCTGGGAAGATCTATGTCACATGCACACACAGAAAGAGTTGTCTTTCATAGATTACTTTCTTTGGCAGCTACTATAAAAATACACTACTCTGTTATTTCTAACTATTAGGGAATATGTAGGAAAGGTCCAATTTGTCACACTTCTTTCATGGAACAGACATAGGGCCAGGCCCCTGACATGTATGATACCCTTTATTCTTCACAGCTTGTTCCTTGTTTACTAGAAGCCCAGAGTAAATACCAGGGACAGATTTTGAAGGGCTATGAAGTTCTAAAGAACCATTATGCAACACTGCTTCTAGGCTTTCTCTCTATGTATAGAAACTTACGTTTCGATCATCTCCTGTTTGTGTTCCCAATTCCAATTGCCCATATCTTTCCTCCTCACCTGATGTGCATTTATTTACCTGCAGTTCTGTAAGAGCTAAGGCTCGTTTTTAAGTCAGGGAAAGAGGAAATGGTTAGGTCAGGAAGCTTGCTGAACTAAGGCAGAAGTCACTTCATTCTCAAGTCTCAAAGGACTCTGTCCACTAGCAACCCCCGTCTCCAGCAGTATCAAGCCAGAAATGCAGCTGGCAATTCACCAGGTGGACTGAGGGAATTAACTACCACTGCCTCCCTCTCCTTATGCAAAAATGTTGTTTGCCAATCAAGCAAATGTTGTTTGCCTATCCATTACAGCCAGCTGGTGGAAGATAAGGAGAGATGGGCATTAAGTGGCTTCGAAGAGCGTCTGCAGTTACCAGAAGCTATAGTTTAATGAGAGATGAATTATCCTAAAGGCACAATTTGGCCATGCCTGAAATATTTCATTATAAGGTGAGGGAAATAATACCTGATCTATAAAAATCAACCAACTAGAGTGGTGTCATACGCCAAATGTGTCTATGAGAGTGAATTCAGCATTTGAAAAAGAAAAATAATAAAACAAAACCCTAGGTTATTCAAAATTCAGGAGTAAATTAAAGCCTTGCCAACACTATCACAAAAATATGCCAAGAAGAAGGATTCTATATCCGCATTTTGGAATTTTATGAGACTATGTAAGTCTCACATCAGCTATTCTCAATTTAACAAAAGGTAACAGTAACGACTAATATCTGCATTGGGGTATCAAAAATAAACAGATTTACAAACGTGAATGGAATTTCTAGAACAGTGTCACAGGGTTTTTTGTTGTTGTTTTATGTTTGTTTGCAGATGTTGCCACCGGAAATAGGGTTCTTCCATGGAGTTATGAGAAAAGCATCTCGGGGACCCATGCATAGGAGGATGAGATGTAGAGGTAAGATTTATTGAAGCAGAAATACAGGACTGTCCCAGGTGCCTGGAATCTCATCCACAACCAGGTGGCTTAGCTCCTTCTCACTGTGGAATACATCCTGGGCCTGGTGAGCGTGAGTGCACACCAGGAGGGTCAGGATCCAAGACTGTAATGCCATCGCCCTGGGCTCTGGTAGTCCAGCATAGCCTGTGCCGGCTCACATTTGGAGCTGTGGAGCTGCTACGGACAGGTAATGCATGTGAAAGAAGTGAACAAACCAATTTGTGCCACCAAGACAGGCCTCTGTTAAGCTGTGATTATATTACCTTGGGTTTGGGAGAGAGCATGCTTTCTTTCAACGTAACCAATCTCTTTTCTGATTCTTCCCTGGCTTGTACTGGACCCTCCCCCAACCAATCCCTTTGCTGGATCTTCTGGAAGTTTCACATCCCTTATCCAACCCGATGCTTTTCCAGGATTTTCACGAGCTAGGCTGCACCCCTTTGTGTCACCATTTTGGCTCCTATTTGTGCAGCCTCAAAATTCTGCCTCCTCATCTGGCTTCACTGTGTATGTGCTTACTTCCCTCTGCACCATCTTAGCCTCACTGGGCATGCACCCAGCAGAGGAACTTCCCCCTTCATTTATTCTTCCCCTCACAGTATGGGCAGGGCAAGTGCACTGATCGTCCCCTGTAGAGACTGGAAAGCCAATCCTTCCTGCCTAGACCAGTGAGGAAGGGATGTTAATCCCCTTGGCTGGATTCGGTTATCCCCTGGGGTGTCTGAGGCTGTAATTTCCAGACTTAAGCCTGATTAAGTGTAACTTTCAGACTCCATCAGGCCCAGCCACTCTAGCTCTCTTTTCTTTTGTTCACTCCTAGCTGCCTACTCTAACATAGCGACCAACTCCATTTTATTGAATTTAGAAGATGTTAGATAACTAATTTGATAAACAGGCCCTCTTGTGATTTAACTTAATCTAAAACATTCAGTAGATAAACAGAATTTGAAAGCTTTAATAAATATGAGAAGCACATCAATCAGTTCAATTACACTACTGTGATTCTTAAAAAAAGATATTTTTCATCACTCATGAATCTGATTAAGTTAATTGGTTAGTAAGTAGATGATGCCAAAAAGTGGCCAATAGGCAGTTAAAATTTGTTTTTACTTTATATTGAGATATAATTCTTCACTATTTTTTAAAAAGCTTCTTAAATTTTTATTTAGTATTAATTATGAAAATATGATTTTATTGACGTGTACAAGGTACTGACATAAAATGGATAATAAAAATGTGTAAGAATATGTAAACAATATATTCTACACTCATGCACAGAAATGCACTTTGTTATACTAAGGTTATGAAATGTAAAATTCCATAGGTCAGTCCTAGCTAGTGTAGCTCAGTGGCTTGAGCACGGGCCTGCGAACCAAACAACCATGGTTCAATTCCCAGTCAGGGCACATGCCTGGGTTGCAGGCCAGTTCCCAGCAGGGGACGCATGAGAGGCAACATACATTGATGTTTCTCTCCCTCTCTCCTTCCCTTCCCCTCTAAAGATAAATAAATAAAATCTTTTTAAAAATCCACAGGTCAAAAAACCTTTAAAAAATACCTCTGTCCTTGTGATTAACACAGATGTGTTTTTTACAATTTGTCTGACCTGATGTATTAATATACAGTAATAACATTCCCATAAGAATGTGTATGGAATAAGACTTCTCTTTAACTCAAAAAGTTATTTGGCCTGGAGAGTATTATGTTTTCCATAAAATTTCTAAATTAAGGTCTATAAAAAACCTTCTATCTTTATATTTGTGAACTTTTAGTTGTGTGTTTTCTTAGTTTTAGTGGGTTAGAGCGAAATAGGCTTCAGGTAACATTCTCTAATTATTGCTGGTTAACTATTTTCAGAGTTTCAAAACTATCCAAAATGCTATGGCAAATCCTTGTCATTTAATTGTATCCTCGTCATTTAATTGTATCCTCTTGGATAAATGGGGAGTTCTGTCCATTTTAGGCAGTTGTCCTAAAGAGAAAATGTTACGATTACTGCCCATACACACAATGTCAAGGATTCTGCACACTTCAAGATTGCCGAAGTATAGGAAGTATTTACCTAAAACTTAAACAAAAACATGAAACAATTCACAAATAACGTTAAGTTTCTACTCCCTTAAACTTAAAAAGCAGTTATCTTGCTGTTGATAATCATCCCCCTCCTGGCCACAATTTTGCTCTCTATGGTTTCAGTTACTGGCAGTCATCTGCGGTCCAATAATATTACATGGAAATTCCAAAAAATAAACAATTCATGAGTTTTAAATTGCATGCCATTCTGAGTGGTGTGATGAAATCTCGCGAGTCCCAATCCATTCAGTCCAGGATGTGAATCATTTCTTTGTCCAGCATCTTCATGGTGTGTACGCTCCCAACCCATTACTCCCAGAGTAGCCGCCACTGTTATCAGATTCGCTGTGGCAGTATCACAGTGCTTGTGTTCCAGTCACCCTTATTTTACTTAATATGTCCCCAAAGAGCAAGAGTGGTGATTCTGGAATTTGGATATGCCAAAGGAAAACTGTAAAGTGCTTCCTTTAAGTGAAAAGGTGAAAGTTCTGGACTTAATCAGGAAAGGAAAAAAATAATGTGCTGAGGTTCCTAAGACCAACTGGTAGGAATCAATCTTCTATTGGTGAAATTGTGAAGAAGGAATAAAATTGTGATGGTTTTGCTGTTGCACCTAAAACTGCAAAAGTTATGGCCACAGTATGTAATAAGTGCTTAGTTAGGGTGGAAGAGGCATTAAATTTGTGGGTAGAAGACATGAACAGAAAACATGTTGGTTTATGGCAATGTGCTGTGCCAGAAAGCACTGAGCCTATATCAGATTTCCACAAGGGGCACCCTGAAACACGTCACCTCAAACGACTTACTGAAAGTAAGGGATGGCTATAATGTATTTTGAGAGGGATATCAACCATATCCACATGACATTTTTTACAGTATATTATCATAAATTTTTTGTTTTACTATTAGTTACTGTTACTCTCTAACTGTGCCTAATTTATAAATTAAATGTTATCATAAATATGTATATATATATATCAATAAAAACAGTATATACAGGCTATCTTCATAGATATGGTGAGACTACTGTACTTAAAAATATTTATTGATTATTCTCTCACTGTTTGCTAAAACTTGAAATTGGAGATAAAAATATGAGTAAACTGCTACATGATCTCATTCCACAGAAAGCTCATACTGTTTTGAGGGAGCAAAACTACATAAATTAATAATTTAAATACAGTATGATGAGTGTTTAGATGGAAACTATGTCAAGTAGGTCTCTTCTGAACCAATACCAGGGCACTAAAGTGTGAGTTAATTGTCCTATATAAAAATGAAAAGTTTAGAGATAAACATGACCTCAAATAGCCCAAACAAAACTATTCAGATAAATGTTTTCATCATGAGCCAGCTTAATAATAGGAAACAGCCACAGGACATAGAAATCTCACACCACAGCACAGGAATCTAAGAAAAAAGGGGAGATTCTCTTCTTGCTGCCTCGTGTACAAAAAAAGGAGAGCTCTCCCTGCCACCACATTCAAGGCTTCAATTGTCCCTCCTTGAATCACATTGGATGTGGTTCTTTACCCAACTCTGAATAGATGCCTGTACCAAAGAGGATAAGAGGTACCAGTGATACCTGGAGCATAGTTTCACAAATGGCAGGATCACGGGTGGCAAATATAACAGATTTCCTCCAGAGGTCTACATGGAATAGGGAAAAACAGGTCATAGAAGAGGCAAGACCTGTGAGCCTTGAAGAGCAAGAGTTATTAGCCAGGGGATGTATGATAAGAATAACATGCCTTTTATTTATTTTTATTATAATGTTTATTATATATTTTCCCTTATACCTGCCTTCCCCCAGAGTCACCACCCTATTGTCCATGTCCATGAGTCCTATTTCTTTTTTGCTCAATCCCTCTACCCCCTAAACTCCCTCCCTCCAACTAGCTGTCATCTGTTCTCCATCTCTGAAGCAGGAACACAAGTAAAATCAGAGAGCTGTTAAATAATATAGAATTTACATTTTATTTTTATTATTTTATTTTCCAATTTATTTCTAAGGGTCCTTCCAAATCTTATGTACTGTGACTTTAATTTGCAAGAAATTTTATCACCTCTGGGGACCAATTACTAGCAATTCTTTCTTTCTCTATCATTGTACAGATTGGAGGAGATATATGAAACAGGTAAGTTCCACCATGCTAGTTCTAGGGCTGGAAAACCTCTTCCCTGTATAAACTAATCTGAAATCTAAGCACAGGCAGAAAGGCTATTGAAATGGCATTCTCCCATGGTAAGATTGAGATCAGTTTTCAAGAAGTTACATGAGGGACAATACTTGTTATTAGCATAGAGATTAGTCTTTCCCCAAAAAAGCAAAAAAAAAAAAATGGATTTTTCTCTTACTGAAATATTATTCATCTCTTTTATATCATTACATAGTCTTCAACATATAATTTTAAAGAACTGCATGATATATTGTATGATTATAGTTAAATAACCAATTACTTTTTACTATATGTTACATTCTTACAAATCTTTGCTATATTAATATAATTAAATTTGTTTTATTCCATGGTTATTTATCTTTGATAAAATTGAAAAGGTTCAGAAGATTCTACAATTATTAACAATTATTCGGTAGCAATTGGACTATTTTTATGCCAGCCGAGGTTCTTAATTTAATTGGATTGACCATAGCAACCTGATAAGCACTTCATTGATGCAGATCTTATTATCATGGAACACTTAATAATTTCTAAAATTGTCATATGGGACTGATTTAATTGCTTCAAATAGAAAATTTAAACAACACATGACCTTCTTGAGAGTTTATTTGCTGGAGATGTGATGGAGTTTAATCTTTACCTATCCTCAAAAGACCAGTAAGAATGGTCAGCTTTCATTTGGTAATATTTTTGACATATTACACCATTTATGTGTAGCAACAACTAAAGGGTGTAAATGTTTGAGAACTTACATTTTTTATTATCTCATATAGTATATTTCAAATTTAAAAATATTCAGTAAAAAATGTGAAGGAAATACCCACTTAGATGAAAAGAAACTATTGTTTTATAAAAATATCCTAATACAATTTGGGGGGGGAACATAGATCCAGCCATAAGAACTACCTGTAATAGCCAAAAGCACATCAGAAAATAAATAATCCAAAATTTCACTTTTTCTAAGTGTTTCTAGGAGAATATGTCTTATTCATTCAACAATTCCTATAGTGATATGATTATTCTTATTATTTAATAAAAAACTTGAGAGTAACATAAATATGCTAATAAAAAGCCAGTGTGATTTAGCATTCAAATTATCTAAATGTTGATTAGAATTATTATAATGAACATGATTAGCTTAGGAAATCAACTTTTAATAAGAGAAATATCTTTGTGGTAACCAATACATGATTTTAAAATAGAAGCCATAGTTTTCTGAATTCCTTCATCTTAAAATTTAAAAACAGAGCACAGATTACAGATCAGCAAGAAGTTTTATAAACTATCATTATTTTCCAGAGGATTCTGTTTTAATATCCTAAGTAGAAAATTTAATATTTAAAAGATTCAATCATTTGTTGCTAAATATATTCTGTGGGAATCTCCTTTCTACATTGAGTTTTACATAAGCTTATCACACTTCATGGATACTTTCCAACACTCACTGGAATACCATCAGCTAACTTTATGCTAGGTCAGCACCAACAAAACCTCATCAAAGATCTGAATCTACCGTTGTAAGACTTATGAAGTTAAAAAGCTGCTCCGACATTTTCAGAATGAGTAATGATAGAGTGATAGCTGGTCTTTCCTCTTTATCATACTTTTCAATTATTATTCTGATCTTGCCATTTTATTTCTCAAATCCTTCCCTTAATTCAACTTATTAAAAATTGGCTTATGTCCTACCATTTCACTAAAAATAGCAGCCTGGATTTCACATCGTTTTCTCATATTCACTATCTCTGTGCAACATTTGATACAACAAAACATACTCATTAGTGGCTCACAGAAAACCAGCTTACTCTGTCTCTTCTCTACTTATATTGAATCACTATTTCACCCTCTCTTTTGCTGGCTTTTCCATCTGTCTCTCAATTCTGATTTTTCTTAGATTTATGACATAGATTTTGTTTTTCTTCCTCTATACCTATGTCTATCAATTTCTTTTTTTAAGATTTTATTTATTTATTTTTCGAGAGAGAGGAAGGGAGGGAGAAAGAGAGGGAATGAAACGTCAATGTGTGGTTGCCTATCACTCACCCCCTGCTAGGGACTTGGCCCCAAACCTAGGCTTGACTGAGAATTGAACCGGTGACCCTTTGGTTCACAGGCTGGCACTCTATGCACTGAGCCACACCAGCCAGGGACGTATATCAATTTCTTGTTGTATATTAGATATATTTATTGCTGTTATATTTTTCCACCTGAATAACAAGCATGTACTTACACACTCTATCTCAAAATGAAATCATTAGTTTTTATATTTTCCCTTACCAACCTTCCTCAATTCCCTTCATTACTAACATTTTGCATTAGTGTGGTACATTTGTTATAGTTGGTTTGCCAATACTGGTGCATGATTATTAACAAAAGTCCATAACTTACATTAAGGTTTACTCTTTGTGTTGTACATTCCATGGGCTTTGACAAATGTATAATGACATGAATTCACATTGTAATATCATGCAAATAATTCTATGCCCTAAAAATGATCTGTGTATCTATTCATCCCTCCTTCCCCCACTTGGATACCCAGACAACCAATGATCTTTTTATTGTTCATAGTATTTCCTTTTCAGAATGTCATATAGTTGGAATCACACTGTATGTAGCTTTTTCAGGTTGGCTTCTTTCACTTAGAAATGTGTATTTAAAGTTCCTTTGTGTTTTTTTCTAGCTTGATAGCATATTTCTTTTTATCACTGAATAATAGTCCATGTATGAATGTACCATAGTTTCTTTATCCATTCTCCTACTGAGGAAAATCTTGGTTTTCTAAGGTTTGGGAAATTATGAATAAAGCTGCTATAAACATTGTTCAGGTTTTGTGTGGATAGGATTTCAAATCCGTTGAGTAAATACCAAGGAGCACAAATGCTGGATTATATAGTAAGAATAGGTTCAGCTTTTTAAGAAACAGTCAAACTCTCTTCCAAAATATTTGCACCAATTTATAATCCCACCAGCAATGAATGATGATTCCTGTTGTTCCACATTGTTGCCAGCATTTGGTGTGTTTTATGTGTGTGTCATTCTAATAGGTGTGTAGTGATATTTCATTATTGTTTTAATTTAAAATCCCCTAATATTGTATTATGTTGAGCATCTCTTCCTATGCTTTTATGCAATTTATCTTTTTTAGTATTTATCTGAAGGCATTTCTTCAGATCTTTTGTCCATTTTTAAATTGTACTGTTCATTTTCCTATTGTTGAGTTTTAAGGATTTATTGATTATTTTGAATACTAATCTTTTATTAGTTATGTGTTTGGCAAATATTTCCTCCCAGTCTGTGGCTTGTCTTTTCATTCTCTTAACAGTGTGTTCTCTACCGCAGAAGTTTTTAATGTTAATGAAATTGAACTTATCAATTATTTTTTTATGGATCATGCTTTGGTAAAGTATCGAAGTCATTGCCAAATCTAAGCTCATGTATATTCTTTCTATGTTAGCTTCCAAGAGTTTTATAGTTTGGGACTTTACGTCTAGACTTATGATCTATTTTGAATTCATTTTTGTAACAAGTCTGAGGTCTGGGTCCAGATTTTTGTTTTTTGGCATGAGGATTTCCCAGTTGTACCAGCACCATTTGTTGATGAGACTCTATTGCAGCATTCAATTAGTTTTGCTCCTTTGTCAAAGATCACTTGACTATATGGTCTATTTCTGGGTTCTCAATTTTTTCTGGGTTCCACTGATCTATTTGTCTTTTTTCTCCACCAATATCACACTGCTTAGATTACTGTAACTTTGTAGTAAGTCTTGGAGTCTAGTCGGACTTGATTCTTCCATATTGCATTGACTATCCTGGATCTTTTGTCCTTCAATATTTTTTTAACAATATCAAAATACAACTGTTGTTTATTTTTTCTCTTTTTCTCTACCACTACCCTGACCATCATATTATAAACACAGTCATCAGTACACAAAGCATATCCTGTGTCTCAAAAAAAAAGGGAGAACAAGACATTTCTCCTTACATGAATGATATTTGAGTTTTCTTCTATATTCAGTGCAAAATATTTTGATTATCCAAAAATTTCCAATTATATTAATAAACTCTAAGTGTTTGCCATACATTTAGTTCAAAGTAGACATTGGCTCACTTAAAGTGTACTATATTAATGGAAATATGAGTTTAGATATTTTAAATGGGCCAACTTTAGTGAAAGGATTGTTAATCTTTTTCTAAATCACATATTACAAATTTTAGGCTCCTTCCCATATATGTGTTGGTTTCAGGGTAGTTACAATACTTAACTAACAGACTTCCTGGTATTTCTTGGAAATTTTTATCCAGACTAGTTTTCCTAATAAAATGTCATAGAAATTTCATTTCTTTTTAATATTTATGAGGGTCAGTGATGAAAGGACAAATAAAATGCATCTAAGATAAATAAATATAGTTGTGGGGGTGTCAAAATACCTGATAACCTAATACCAGTTGATACCATGGATTGCCTAATCTTCCACCTCTTCCTCCTCACTGGCAATGGGCTGCCCTCCCAACAAATGCATCGAAATGCTCTATGCTAAATTTTCAAACCTAGGGACTTAACCCTGACTGACGAGACACGAGAAATCTGAAGGAACACTTCTGGAGAAGACATTCCTCTCTGAAAGAAAAGGTGAATTAATATAACTCTTTAATCAAACAGGCCAACCTGCCTCTAACTTGCAATAACCATTGTCTCTGGATGCCATTTTTCGATTATGAACTGTGGGATATAGACACAAGGCACTGTGTTTGTCTAGCCCATATCTCTCTTCTGTGAGAACTTCTCTAGACACAGAGATGAACCTCCAGATGGAGATTTACAGAACTTGTTCTGGCTCTGGACCATCGTTGACTGGAAACCCTGACTCGAGTTGGAACAATCAGATTCAGTCCCACAGGAATTAGGAAATAGCATTGAGAAATTCCTGCCAGTCTGGGCTGGCTGAACACCAAAATGAGGTTGTAAATGTGAAGTTTGATGCTGAGACTGCCAATTAAGTGAAAGAGGATCAGCAGAGATAAAAGAACAAATGAAATAAATGTACAAGTCCTCACCTTTCTATATTTTTGCCATAGTGTTTATTTCCTTCTACTATAATATATAATTTATTCCACATTATGCTGTTTGTTTCCTACAACTAGAAACTCAGTTCCATTACTGTCAGGCATTTTTCATTGATATGTACCAAGTGCTAAGAATAATGCTTGGCACATAGATAGTCTGCAATTTCTATGAATATTAGTTTCACATTTGGTTCATTTCAGAAACAGATTTACTCTGTGCAATATGTAATCTTGCTATAGAGTTATTGTTCAATTTTTGCACAGTTATGAAAATTCAGAAGTATTTGGGTCTAGAGAGTTTTGATAAAGGAAAACAATCTGATTATAAACAGAATGGAACAATATAAGTTTAGAATTGATTGGAAACTTACAGGTCAAAAAATAAACTAACCTCCAAAGTAAAATATTCAGATTTACTCATAATTGGCAAAATAAGTGGAAAATGCTAGGTAAAAAAATCACAGTCTTTTAGAAGTTGAATTGCCTTTCATACCTGTGAATTGAGTAAGCAGAAGGGGAAATGGAGTTAAACACATAAAAAGCCAGACAGACAATTAGTGACTATGTAGCTTAGAGTATTTTTTGATTTAAAAGTAAAATTTGTTAAAGTGACCATAATGACAATATTGATGAGAACATCAAAAGCCTTGAATATTTCCTGAAATGTATCTATAAATTTTGATTCAGCCACCCTGGGTCTTTTCAGATCTCATTAGGATAACAGCCACCCAAAGAATAAAATAAAATAGGTAGATAGGTAGGTAGACAACTTGCCGTATTTCTCAACTTGATGAAATCAAGCAGCCCCTTACTCTGTTAGTATTAAAGTCTTTTGGCTGGAATGTAAACATTTGATCTGTGAATATTGAAAGAAAGATATATATACACATGTATATTTGCATATGATAAATTAGCTAGTGCCAAGTCTGCTAAAATGACAGTGGGAATTTGGATGAATCATTAAACATCAAAAAACAATACCGTTAAGTCATATTTCACAGAAATACATGTTTTTTGTGAA
>PVKM010014790.1:0-28599 GCA_004027735.1 Carollia perspicillata | reverse complement strand
CCTGTAGTGATGTGGATTGAAAGTCATGTTGTATCAGTGGACCAAAACTTTCTAGGGAGTGGTAACTGATGAGGCTGGAGGTGCCGTCCAGGACTGGATGATGGAGGACCTTGTAAGCCATTCTAAGGGAGTTTGGCATTGATCGTGCAGCCTCGGGCGGGGGGGGGGGGCACTAAAAGATGTTAAGCTGAGAAATGAATGACATGGACAGCTTTGCAACTTAGACAAAGAAATAAGCATGATTACAGGGATGTGGCGAATAAGCTAGGGAGCCTGAAGAGGGTGTGGCTCACTAGTTTAGGGGCCAGATCAGAAATTCATCCTCGAGACCCAAGGCCTTCCTCTGAATGCACTTCTGATTCTAGACCCAGAGTCTGGAGCAGGCTGCTAGGCCTGCCATACCTCCCTGGAGCCTGGCCTCCAGCCCCCTGAGTGAACCACTGCAGGCAGCTTTCAGACCTGTCACAGAACCTGCTTCCTGCCCTGCTCCCTCCTGCTGCTGCCAGTTGGCTTGGGCATCGTTCTTGCTGCTCCCACTGCTCTAGGCTCTTGACTCCATCTGCCCGGTGCTCACCACACTTCCCAGGGCAGGCCCCAAGCTCATCCAGGGTTCAGGTCCTTCTAAACTTGCTGCCTTCCACAGCAATCTGATGCCCGGCTTCTAACATTATAGCTTAAATTAGGCTGGTCGAAGAAATTCAGACCATGATGGGTCACAGAAAAGATGCCCTGAAATAGATACCCCTCTCACCTTGCCCTTTAAGGGTTCTACGGTGACCTTGAACAAGTTATTTAGCCTCTCTGCCCTCAATTTCCTCATCTGTAAACAGGTATAATAACCAGACCTACTCCATAGCTTTGCAATCAAGATTCAATGACTTATGGCACAGAAAACACTTTATTTAAAAAGTACCTGACACAGAGGAAAGTCAGCCTTTGCAGACACTAAGAGCAGTTTCCCTCTCCTGAATAAATGTAAACAGCATTCTGTGAGGTAACAGAGAAAGCAGGGAGGGCCAGGGCAGCAGACAAAGGGAAAAGCAGTTAGAATTCCCCTCAATAAACACCGCACAATGTCTCAGGAACTGAGCAAAATTCATAGGAGACGATGCTTCCATAGACCGGGCAGCTGCTCTGTTGACTTGTCATTTGTCGGCTTTTGAATTTTGCTGAATCCCCAGGGCTCCCTCCCTCTGACTAGTGAGGGCAGAGGAAACAGCATGGTCTGGGACCTGGACCAAACCGAGTGTGAACACTGACTCTGCCACACCCTGGCTACACAACCTTGCACAGCTCACTCACACTTTGTGAGCCTCAGATTCCTCATCTGTAAGGTGGACACAGTCCCACCAACATGGGAATGCGGGATTGAGGAGAAAAGCGAGGGTTTCTACATGGCCAGGCATGATGTGGTATCCAAGTCAGCGGGGTGGGGGTGGGGGGCCTCATTTCTCTTGGGTTTACAGCAACTCAAGTACCCTGCAAACAAGAGGAAGACAGAGATACCCTGGGCTTGAGCAGGGAAGGGCCCTCAGGAGGTCATTGAGGTGCCTTCTGTTTCCTCTTAGGACTTTTCTTTCCTGGGAGGATTTAGGGCAGGGTCAGTTTCACAGCCAAGTTCTTTCCAGGACTGTGAGGGTCGGAGGGACTGGCCAGGAGAAGGGCAGGCTTCTTCCAGTGTTCCACATCCTGCGGCCCCCTGAGCTGAGCTGCCAGCCCAGGAGTTGTTAGCAGGTGGCAGGGCCAAGTGTGGGGCCATCAGTCAGAGGAGGATGTCTGCTGCAGTTCCTGGGACGTGATGGTGCCCTGAGGAGCCATTGGCAGTAATGATGATGGGTATTTAGGCAAATGAACTGTTAATGACCAGGCAGAGGTGAGCTGCCTCCCAGACCAGCTGGAGCCCAGAGTTGGCTAAGGAGGGCGAGGAAGGAAGGAGGGGAGAGGAAAGAGGAAAGAGGAAAGAGGAAAGAGACTTCATTTCCTTCTGAGAAAGTGGTTTCCCCAGGGAGCTTTGGTTGGCCATGGGGCAATCCCTCCTTTATCTCCTGCCGCCACCCCAGGTCTCACCATCGCTTCCATGAATTACTGCTAAGAAACTCCTGGCCACCCTGCCAAGTACACCCCACCCCCATCTTCCTAGCTCCATCCTTCCTGCCACATAGCAAAAAGAATCTTGTCAGCAGCCGACACCAGCAGGGAAACAACGGCCGACATGCAGGCCAGCTGGTTCAGGTTAGGTGGATCCTGGTGGCCTGGGATTGAGTGACAGTGGAGGTGAATACGATAATATTAACAACCACGCCATCCACTGATTATACTACTGCTACAAACTGCGTACAGTGTCAGATATGTGCCAGACGTTCTTCTAAAATAACAGTGTGTAACTTATTATCTGTGCCACCCTTGAAGTGGAGATTGACACTCCCATTTCATAGAGAAGGAAGCTGAGGCTTGGAGAGATGAGATGACTTACCCAGAGGTTAGGGAGCTAGAGACTTGGTTCAAAATTATGTCCAAGAACAGCAGAAAGAGTGAAGCTAGAGAAGTAACTAATTCCCATCTTTCATGACCCAAAGCACAATGTGGGGAGAGCAACTCCCTGAGAACAAGGGGTGGAGCCAAGATTAAGACTTTGTACCCTTCCTATCCACTTGGAGTCCGATGGCCAGGAGGTAGGCTGGCCTCAACACCCTGCAGGGGGATGAACTTGTTCCAACCTCTGCATCTTTACACTCTTGCTTTACCCCTTCCCACTGGGCCCCTCCAAACCCGTGCTGGTAGAAGAATGTGTTCTCTGGGAAACAAACAAACAAAACCATAAAAATAAATAAATATAAATAAAAGTCAAATAAAATAAGCTCTTCCCTGAAACAGAACGTGCCACATCCTTGCTGTGTGACCTTGGGCAAATTACTTAAGGACTCTGAACCTATTTTTCTCATATGTAAAATGGGATGGTAGTTATTCTGTACTTATCAAATGTATGATCAAATAAACTAAAACAGCATGTGACTCCATATGGTCCAGAAGGAAGGCCACTTTCTATTTCCGGGCTCTGGCTCAGGCCAGCAGGGCAGTCTCAGTGTAGTGAGGTGTTAGACTTACACGGTACTCTGTTTTCTCATCTGCAAAACTGGGGCAATTATTCCTCCCTGGGAGAATCACCTCAAAGATTAGAGGTGATATAAGTAAATCACCTGGTTCATAATCAGTCAACAAAAATAGTAACTGCAATTAATCTTTCTATCAATTAGGTGCATGAGGTGCCCGAGCCACTGCTGGGTCCCACAGCGACAGTCCCCTTTCCTGCTGCTGTTTTCATCTTTGAGAAACTTCCCTTGTCCCTCTCCACGAAGGCTTCTCCTGTCCCCTACAGCACTGAATCTTCTCCAAACTCAAGTTCCTTTCAGTCAGTTAGTGATTAACTCAAGTTCAAGTTGTATCATCCACTGATGTTTCCTTCATGTGCTGGTTAGCTATCACTTTGGAACTTCATTAGGATTTAATGGGCTGTGTGAATTTGGACACATGACCTTTCTTCTCTGAACCTCAGTTTCCCCCTTGACAGGTGGAGGTTTGGACAGGAGCCTGGTCCCCTGTCTCCAGACTACAGGATTTCCCAGGATCCTAGCACAGCCCACACCTTCCCACCTCCTGGTCTTTGTGAGAATAATCCCCTCTTCCTCAAATGCCCTTACCCCATATCTCAGTACCCATTTTATTTTTTTAATTTAATCGTTATTGTATTTTTTCCATTACCAGGTAGTCTCCTTATTCCCCTCTCCCCCAGCAATCCCCACACTGTTGTCCACTTCCATGAATACTACTCAGCACTAAAAAAGAAGAAATTAGCCAGGCAGAGGAAGACAAATGCCATCTGATTTCACTCCTGTGTGGAATCTGATGAACAAACTGAACTAAACAAGGGAAACAGGGACACACTCATCGATGGAGAGCAGGGTGTCAGCACCCATTCTAAATGCCACTTTTGCGTTTCCTTAGTCCCCTCCAGGCAGAAGTGATGTCCCCTTTGAAATTCCAGGATCCTTGGTTTTAGCCATTGTCTCCCTTAGATTTTCCTAGAACAGTCGCGTCTCCAAAGAGAGCTGAAATCTCTGATCACAACAGTGTCAGGAGTGTCTCCATGTCTCCTGAAGCAACAACACTCTAAGCCTGGCTCAGAAAGTGCCACTGAATCTTAGGGTCCTGTTCTGGGAACTACGGAGGAAGCCAAAGATGTACCATGTAATCCTTAACAAGGAGCTTACACATCCAAGCCACCATTTCTTCTGAAAGAGAGACCAATCGGCACCCGGAGATCTCTGGGTCTTTTGCATGGATAGAAACCTGCACCTCATCTTTCTGTGTTCCCTCGTGTCCTTCCTATTGCAAGATTATCCTCACATTGTCCCATTTCTTTTGACACCTGTGCTTGGAGCTCTAGACCAGAGCAAATTCCCTGACTCCAGGAGCTGTGGTTTTCTTCTGCTGTAACTGGCATCTGCCCAGGCAGAGGAGTGAATATTTATTAGATCTCAGCAGGTTTCGACCACTTTAATTGTTTTCTAGTGAAATGTGCCCATTGCTGAAACCAGACCTTGTTGGCCATTTATCAGGTCAGCTAAGTGAAAGGGGAGCTGCGTGGAGACAGGAGTTCAGGCAGGTCCAGGAAATTTTGGCTGCAGAACGAAGTCACACAAAAGAAAAATGAGTCCCCAGGTGGTCATTTGAAACTGATGGATTAAGAGATAAGCACCGGAGTTGTGATCTCGACACACAGAGTCACTGGACCAACCATTCTCATAATTAGATGCAAGTGGCGAGCATTTAGTGTTGTGGTTTTTTTTTTTTTTTTAACTTTTAAAAGTGCATGGAACAAAAGCCATTTGAAACAACAGTTGCTATTTTTTTTTCCAAAAAGGAGGTTGGAGGATGAGAAGGAAAGTGTTATTTATTAAGTTCCTAATATATACTAAACACTAAACATAAACTGCTAGTTTCTATTTTTCTTTTTTTTGCAAAGAAACATGTTTTTTTCCTCTTGACTAATTCCCCAGAAGCCCAACAGACGAAAGAGAAAGAAGAGTTGCTCTTGTTGGAGCTTTAGTGAGAGACCTGAAGCCCTCCTACTCCTCCGGACCCTTCCTACCCCAACTCACAGCAAATTAGCCCTCTTAGCCCATGAGATCTATTGTAGAAATATTGAGTATCTCATTCCTAACGGAAATTCTTCAATGATGGCATTACTTTCCCATTTGACAGATGAGTTACGTGGTCACATGTCAGGGCAGTAAAGACAAGCTGGGCTTAGAACTCTGCTCTCTGGACTCCAGCACGCCCAGGGCTCCTTCCACACCGTCAGGCCACCACCTGGTTTGAAAAAAAGAGAGTGCGATCGTGGAGCCCAGAGGGAGGCTGTCTCTGTAATCCACGGGAGAGGAGCAGGGATCAAGAAGAAGAGGAGCTGAAATGCATGGGACACTGGGGAGGACCAAGCAAGAGGTCTCTGGCCTGAGCAGAAGAAGGAGTAGGGAGGGGAGGCAGCCAGGATGGGAACCCAGCTCACTTTTGTCCAGGTGATACTTCCCATCTCACAGACGCTGCACTTCTCTTTGCCTCCTTTGTGCGAGGATGCTCCCCTCCAGCTCCCTGCCCTCCCCCTTGCCTGACTGTCCCTCTGCCATCAGCATTGCCCTGTCTCTCAGTGACATAAGCCAGCCACCTGCTAGGAACCATTCCTCACAGTCAAAGACATGGCTCTGAACCACATTAGAACCTCAGGGAGGAGAAGACTCAGGTAACCCCTG
The DNA here is from genome assembly GCA_004027735.1 of Carollia perspicillata. Classification (NCBI taxonomy): domain Eukaryota; kingdom Metazoa; phylum Chordata; class Mammalia; order Chiroptera; family Phyllostomidae; genus Carollia; species Carollia perspicillata. Next base: position 22,792 of record PVKM010014790.1, on the reverse strand, counting down.
ACAGATAGTCATCCAGTGAAGATAATTTGGTGTCACAAAACATCAATGTGTTTGTGGACGCACCAAGTATGAAAAGTCCAGCAGCCCAGCCATGGTGGGAGGGGGTAAGGTCATGTGGGTTGTCTGTCCCTTGCTAGTCCTCAATGGCAGTGCTCGCCTCACTCATCAGGTAGCCCTGATTTCCACACAGTGAAGTTTCCTGTGTGAGCAAAACTGGCAACATATAACCCAGTTCCCCAAGAAATGGTCAGCAGCTCAGCCAACTTTCTGTCATGTTGCCAACCCCACCATTCTCCCTCTAGTCCAGAACATTCATGGGAGTTGTTAGAAAAAAAGATAAATGAAACATTCATTCAATACCAATACAGCTGTGTCCTAGTACAGAGGTTTAATGTTAGTAGACACAGTATGTTAACCATTTTCACCTCCTTCTACTTGGCCAGCTTCCAGCCTGACGTGGCCATATGATACGATATATCTCTGGGCATGATAAATAAGTGAAGCCTGTTGTGAGACTTCCCAGTAAGCTTTTCATTTCCTGACAGAAACACTCATTGTTCCCCTTAACAGTTCCAACTGGATTGCAGATGTGATGGAAAGAGTTACAGCAGCCATACTGCAGCCATGAGTGAAAGGAGAACATATGCAGACATATTATCCCACAGAGAATTGAACAGCTAACCACAGTTCCCTGCTTCCAGATATCTCCTTGCGTGAGAAAATGAAGTGTCTATGTTTTTAAGTCACTAGAGCTGATTATTACTGTCACTCAAAGCCAAAAGCATTCCTTACACAGCATGTGATCTTATGTAACCCTCATGACAACTCTAGGAAGTAGGAATCATTATCCTCCTTTTATACTCAAGGAAATTAAGGTTGAGAGAGATTGACTACACAAAAGTCACTTATCTTTTGGTAGAATCAAGTGGCAGAATCAAGATTTGAATTTAAGCTTTTCACTTCATGCTCACAAGCTCATAATGAATAAGAAGGTATCATATTTATTAGATATTCAGGGTCTGGCACAAATAATGCCCCTGTTTTATTACAAAACCTTTTGGTACAAAATTATCAGGGTGTAATTTGGTAACATAACAATATCACACTCAAGCACACCATATGACATTTTAGGTGAGATGTTCAAATTAAAACAATAAATTATTACACCCATAGTATTACCCTGCCAACCACACTCCCGCAGGCGTTACTTCTGCTGGACCCTGTATATATCTACATCACATATAACTTCTTGTATAAATATACTTACACAAGCATCACACATATGTTTATACATCTGCACACATGCACACACACATGCTCTTTCTCTTTCATTTTATGGCCTAATTGCCTTTGAGTCCATGGTGACAACACCCTCGTCATGCTGGGCCTGCAGTCATTTATCTATAGGATGACATTACTCTTGGCCCACTGGACACAAGTAAAAATCATCCTGAAGAATATGCCAGTGATTTGGAAGAATATGCCAGTGATTTGGAAGTACCACGTTTTCTACATATTGAGGGAAAAAAGAGCCTGAGTGCGGGAGGCAGCATGTAGAGCACAGAGAGCAATGGATCCGCAGCAGAGAGATGGAGGTCATGGTCCAGTTTCATCTGAGGCAAACTTGTGAATGCTTCAAGGCACTTCCTCGTCATGTACCTCATTTTCCCACCCAGACAATGGAATGAGTCTCTGGGGGAGCCCGTGCTCTTCGAGGCAAAGCAGTCACTTCAGCCATGAGTGGGTCAGGCCCTGCCTCCCCTAACGTCACAATCTGGGGGACGGAATGGGCTCTGGGGTCTGATCACAGCCACAGGGACAAAGCTTTTCTCCCCCAGGCCTCACCTGTATCATCCTTTATCACGAGCCACGTGAGAACAAGCCTCTCACAGAAGCTGCTTTATCTGGGATTACCCTTCCCTGTGATCAAATGTTTGCAGGGATTACCCAGGATAGATTGAGATTGAATGTGGTGTTTCATTCAATAGCCTCAGGCTTTGGCTTCCCTTCCTCACTAGAGCTGCCAAAATAAATTCCCACCGACATCACAACACACACACACACACACGCACGCACACACACACCCAGGATCTGTTTGGCTTGCTTAAAGTAAAAAAGAGGCAGAGGAGCTGTTTCACAGCAGATTCTCCCCACATTCACCAGGGGAGCCAGAGCTCTCCCCTCTAAAGCAGCCCTCAGGCACCTCCAGAGTTGATTTCCTGTCCCTCCTGTTCTGCCCGAAAGGCTGAATGGCAGTCATCAACTTCCTCTGCTAGAGACCCTTCCAAGATCTCCCTGGTCTTTTATTTAGGCAGCCCAGTGCGGTTCATTCAGCCTGCATTCAACAAGCATTCATTAAGTCAACTTAGTACTAAAATACACGCTATACCAGGCATGGTGCTGGGCCACAGGGCACTGATGATGAAAGAGACAACAGAGTCCCTGCCATTGATTGGTTCATACTCCATAGTTGACACTGCAGGAGTCTGGCTCCCTTCCTCTGCCAGGCCAGGCTTTGTCTGCAGAGAAAGACTCTGGGGGGAAAGCACCAGTTGTTTAACCCGCGAGGGGCTTTCACATTTACATTTATCGAGTGCCTGGTGAGATTCCATGCGACACTCTGTGGGCTATAAACAATTCCAAATATGTTCGGAGTGCTCAGGAAACGTCTGTGAAACTGAATTATTCGTTAACATCATCTCAGCTGTGAGGGAGAGAGCATGTGCCCAGTTTTCAGTTAAGAGGAGGTGTAGAGTGTTTCCTTTGTTATTAGAAATACTACCATTAGCACTATAATTACTACTGCTACCATTACCACTGGCAGGGCTACATTACCATCACCACCACTATGACTGCAGTGCTACGGCTAGCACTGCTACTCCTGCCATTACCATCCCTGTGTTCCTACTGCTACTGCTTTTGCATCACTGCTAGCAGCTAAAAATTATTGGGCTCTGAGTGCCAAGCCCTATGTTCATATTTTAAATGTATTGCTTAATGTAACCACCACAATAATCCTATCAACTAGAGATTATTTTCTCCCACTTTCAGATAAGATCATTGTGACAGTTATATAACTAGAAGTGACAAAATCAGGGTCCAGCACCAGGCTGCTTGACCTCAAAGTTCAGGTTCTTAAACACCATCTTCTCTTTCTTCTCTAGATCCATTTCTAATACCCTCAGCTATATGATTCCAATGCCAAGCTTCAAACCATGGGATGTGTAACAACTCTGGAAAGAAGAAGAGGAAGGAGGGAGGGAGGGGGAGAGAAGGGAGGGAAGGAAGGAAGGAAGGAAGGAAGAAAGGAAGGGAGGGAAGAAGGAAGGAGCAAGCTAAGATAGGAAGGAAGAAGAGAAAGAGACCTTGGTGTTTGATATGCTACACCTCCAACCTTTTCTAATCTCAGCCCCCAAATCATGCAAACATCAGTTTCCAATGCAGAGCCCAGAGGAACCCTGGACTTGACCTTGTGTTTACTATCATAGATTTAGATATTGAAAGAAGCCAGTTTCTCAGGACTTTTTGCCAACCAGGTCGCTGAAGGATGTCCCTAGACTAAAAAAAGGAGACAGCTAGTATACGAAAAAGACATGGAATTTTAAATTCCAGGATTTATAGTCCAGTCCTGGCATTTTCACTCTGCATTGGTCCTTTGCCCTCAACTTCCCTCTTTATCAAATGGGAACAATGTCATCTCCTTCCAGGGGGTGTCACGAGGATATAAATAAAAACACAAAACATGTGAAAGTGCTTTGTGGCTGGGAACACGCCTTGCAGATGATATTTCTTATTCCCATCAGAGTGTCCACACTGATTCTTCCTCCCCAGCGCAGCCCTGACCCAGGGGTGTGGGTCACTCTGCTCCCCAGGAAGTCTGGCGGGGGGGTGGGGGGGCTGTCACCACCAGCCCTCTCCGGTACCCATCTTGTGATGCTGCCCCATGGTAGCCTTACATGAGGGAGCCGACCCAGGATGTGTTTTGCGTAGCATCTGGAGTTCATCTCCACTGACCAAGAAGGGGAAAGAAGGAAGAAGAAGAAGACGGAGAAGATGCAGCGGCAGTGAAAGCCTCCTGGGGGGCGGACCACTCTAGAAGAGCTCTTCCCAAGCTCTGCAGAGGCCTTGCCACACTGCGGAAAATGCCGGAAAAATGCCGGCTAATTTCAGAGGCTCCACGTTGGTGGGCCAACAGCCCAGGGAGAATGAGCAATTATGATTTCCATCTAAGCAACATATGCTGTTTGCTGGCCTCTTTCGAACAGCTGTAGGTTAGATGCTGTTAAGATTAAGTCTCCTTCTCTCCTCCATATTTCAGAATTCAAATTAAACTAAAATAACAGCACCTGCTGAACAAAAACCCCATTGGAAATGTGTCCTCGTACACAATTACTGCAGGGAGGCTGGTCACCATTGTTACCCGCCTATTCTTCCTGAATGGGAACGGCAGCGAAGTTTCCCAGGCAGCTGCAGCAATTCAATTGTATAACTGGAGCTGGCCCGGCGCCAACCCTCGAGAACTCAAGTGGCACCAAAAGATACTATATTGATTTGCAATCGAACATAATAGGCCATCAGCTTAATTATTACTGAAGTGACAAGGTTCTGGGTATTTCATATTTATATTTCGGGGCCTGTGAAGGATGAATGTAAATCTTTTAAATGCACGGATTTGCATATCTTCAGAAGGGTTGAGTGCTCTTATTACATTCATAGCCTTTGAAAGACCAAAAGGACTGGCTATTGAACTCAGGTTGCCAGATCCCACCGGCATTTGCTTGGATGAAGAGACAAAAGACGTAAAATGGAAACTGCTTTTAGTCCAAAAAAAAAAAAAAAAGGCAAAGAAAAAATAGAACCCACTACTCATCCGCATCAAGCGGAGGCCTCTTTGGGACCTTTGAAGGGAGATTGGTTATAGGTCTTATTGGGACAGAAGCACTTGGTCATTGAGAAGTGGAATCAATGACCTGGGTCCATGAGGACTCTCTGCTCCCTCCTCCCATCCTGTTCCTAGATCCTCAGGTCAGTAGAACCTTATGATCTGCTGAGATGTTGGGCAACGGAGGGATGGGAAGAGACAGAATTTATGAAGTGCCTGCTGCACATCCGTACCATCCTGAGACCAAAGACTTAAAGACAAATTGTCTCACCTTAATCACATCATCAACTATTCTTCCCACATCCTAATAGGACCTCTCATTCAAGCAAGAAATTTTAGAACCATTCCAAATTTCTCCCCATCCCTCACCCTCTAGATCCAGAAGGTCCATCCTTCTAAGTACCCCCTTGATTTCTGCTCTCTGTCCCCTTTCCATTCTACTGCTTCTGCCTTCTGTCAGGTCTCAAGATACAGCCTAGACCGAAGAGGTTTTCCTGTTGCGTCTTTCTGCCTCTGTCTTACTGAATCCCAGCTTATTCTCTGTCCCGCCATCAGAGAGCCTTTCTGGTAGTGCTGGGAGCATGGGGCACTCCTGCCTAAAACCCTTCACCAGCCCCCACAGGATAAGGTTCCCCGCTCTCCACCATCAGGCTGCAGCCTCCCCACCAGCCAGCTATTCAGTAGGTTCGCTCTTTCACCCTTGACAGGTGGCATTTTAATTCTCTGCGCCTGGATGCCTTCTTGTCAATGGAGAGACAAGAGTCATCTTGCAAGATTCCCATGAAATCAGGGCATCCCACCTGACCTGGGCCCCCTCAGCAGTCAGCCCATTTTACTTTGTTCTTCTGTGTGTTATGAAACAGGTCACATCGTGCTGTACTAAAACTGTTTATATGCCTGCTGCCTAAACGCTGAAGGCCTCCCAATCAGAAAATGTGCCTTCAGATCTCTTTCCCCAGGACCCCATCAGGGCCTGGAATGCAGGAAGTGCTCAGCAACTATCGGTTGAGTCTTCATCCCCAGGGAATATCAAACATGGGCAGAAGATCTTTTACACGTGGGACATTGTTCCAGGCACCGAATAGAAAACAGCCCTTGCCGTACGGGGACCCAAGGGCTGAGACCAGGACAGTGCTGGCAGCCTCACGGTCTAACTGCTGACCAGAGCAATGGTCGAAGCATCGAGTGTTCTTGAAACACAGAGAAACAGAGATCTGTGGTCTAGCGTGTTTGGGGGAGCAGAACGGAACTAGAACTAAATCTGAAAACCTCAAACCCTACAATTTAAGAGTTGGCATTCACCAACTCTGATCTCCACATATGATGGATGAGCAATTGAGAAACGAAAAGGTAAGATTTATGAGTTTATAAAAGTAGTAGGAGTGCTGACTCATCGGCCCACGTTCCTTTCCTTCGCGCACTGTGAGATGTGCAGGACTCGATTACACATGGAATGGGGAGAATAATGCAGACGCTGGCTCTCTCCTCAGCGCCTCCAATACCACCATCATTGCCTCCCCCTCCCAAAGACCACTGCTGTCACCGCCAGCCCCACTCCTGCCATCGTTCCCTCCACTGCGACCTACACCAGAGAGGACTGTGCTTCGAGGAAAAAGTGGGAAGAGAAAGCATTTTGCTTGTGTTTCCATCACCTCTTCCACTTCACTTCCTGCCTCCGTTCTACTCCACCTCCCTGCACCATCCACACGGCTCCTGTCCTTGTGTGTCCTGGGCTGTGGCCTTGCCAAGGGCTCCTTGCGATCACTTCCTCCACTCCAGGGAACATCTTTACACCCTTGAACTGAGAAGTTATTTTCCAAGGGAGCTAGATCAAAGAGGATCCAGAAAAAGAAAAAAGAAGAGAGAGCATTGCAAATTTTGGGAAACCAGAATTTTCTGTACAAAGGTAACCGGCCAATAGGAGTTAAGATCTAATACTTCTTGGAGACTCAGAGACTCTGACATGAGAGACGTCCGTCATTACCCAGGTAAGGAAACCGTGAAATGTTCTCCAGGACACAGTGGACTTCCTCTCTGGCTCTTGAAATCCTGCTTCATAGCCTGCCTGCCCCTCATTCCTCTTTCTGACCTGCTTTTTGGGGGACCCTTTTCGACCCTCTTCCTTGGCTTACATCCTCTGGGAAGGGCCCAGCACCTGCCCTGGAATCACCAGGAGAGCCGGCAAAGACTCAGTCCCTAGAAGTCCTTGGCGGCAGCATCTCCCTGCTGGCCACTCCTGCTGGCCGAGCACAAAGCAGGCGTTATCCCGCAAGGAGGAGCAGGGGAGCCGTGGAGGACACCTGCTCAGGCAATTCAGCGATAAAAGGAAGTGAGGCTGGAAATTGGACAATTGTTACTAAGTAGCTGAGGACCCAGCTGAGTGGGGTTTTCTTTAGTAAGGAAGATAGAATGGCTTTAAAGACAGGTGGAGGTTTCCCACAATCTAGGGTTTCACGGAGAAGAGCCGGGGAGAAAGTTAGGCTGAGGAAAAGGACTGTCTTTTCATCCTTATATAGAGGAAGGGGGAGTGAGGTTCTTTCTTTCAGCCTTCGGAAGTATTTCAGTTGTGTCAGTATTATTAAAGGCATAGACTTTGCAAGCACCTGGAAGGGAGGGACTGATCCCTAAGACTGAGCGAGGGTTGCTTCCCGAAGAATTAGCTAAAAAGGACCAGACTCATTTCTTTCACTGCTTCCCAGGCTGATAGAGTGTGAAAATACAGGAAAAATGAATGTATCTGGATTACAGAAGGCATTCGCCTTTTCTTATTTTCTTGGGAAAGATGAATATAAGGTAATTAGGTTAGCAGTAGTTAGCACCTAATAGGTATTGAGTGCCTACCATGTGCCCAGTGACCTACTGGGTTTTCCATGTAGCGAACCATGGACTCACCCCATTGCCATCTTACAGAGGAGGAAAGTGGGGCTCAGAGAGACTTGGTCCACACAGGGCAGCCTGGGGAGGCCTGCGCCATTCTGTTCTGTGATGTTGTCTTCAGGCAAGAATGGTCGCCTACTCACACATACAGTGGAGCCTGTTCCACTTGTGCATGAAGAAACAGTAACACACACACCCCTAATCACAATCACATACTGTGCCAAAGCCCACACACTCCCGTGAGTGTGCATGCACACGTGCACATTCCCTATGGCTACAAATAGCCTTCCACACTACAACCACCTATAAGGCGGCCTGGCCTATTTTTACATGCTGTCTCTGCCTAAGGGAGAGAGAGCCTCTCACCCTGCTGCTAAACTCGGGCAATTATCTCATATCTCAGAAAAGGACATTGATCATCTGGGATACCACTCTCAAGCCCAGTAGACTGAGCGTGTTCCAAGGGCATGGCTGAGATGCATGAGGTTGAGAGAGCTGAGGCAATGAGGGAAGGCTCTGCCATCCCTGTCTCTGCTACTCAGAGATACACTCAAAGCCAGCCCCTCCCCAGGCTGCTGCCATGGGGTCCAGGGTATGTGAGCCAAAAAACCCTGGAGGGATGCAGGGGCCAGGTCTGTATTCAGATGCTCAGGAGTGTGACCTCAGCAGTTCCTGCACTTCTCCAAACCCCAGTCCCCCTCTGTTAAGGTGGGGATAGAAAGTCCCACCACATAGCTTTGCTCTGAGGATTGGAAAGCCTCGAGTGCAGCGTGGGTCCTGGGCACCTGTGCTGGACAAGTAGCCAGCCCCAATCTATTCTGCCGTGTTCCATGCTGCCACCTTCTGATGCCAAAGCCATCCCCGCGGCAAGCTGCACTGCACCCTGTCAACAGCCCCAGGGAAAAAGAGGTGGCAGAGAATCGAAGTGGGGAGTACGCAGGTTGAGACCCTCGGCTGCTCCTGAAGAAGTAGGGCTGACAAGGCGAGGATTGTTTTTCTCCCCTGGTGTGAAGCATGTTGACTTGCTGCTGATAGATGGTGGGATGATGATATTAATTAAAATGCAGGCAGGCATGAGGGCGCATCTTAGAGATGCGTGTTCCCTGGGGGGAGGGGAGGGGAAGGCATCAGTTCTGTTTTGTAGCCTTAGCAGGAAGAGTATCCTTCGATCCTCTCTTTCCCTTTCTGGAGTGCGTGCAATTTGAACCAAAGGGTCTGGATTTCCCTGTCACTATAAGAGTCAGGTCACAGGAACATGAGGCTCTGGGTAGAGTAGAAGCACAGCCGTGTCCTCCCATTATTCAGACATCACAAGGTCTGAAAATGTTCTGCCTTTGGAGAAACCACTCAAGGGAGCACTTCACGTCTCTGATACCTGCCAGTCTGCCTGTAATGTCAATAGGCAGGATAGGGGTGCAAAGAACTTCCTAAAAGAGAAGAGTTGATGACATAAGGCAGACCTCACAGGGAAGACCTGAGGTGCAAATGCCACAGTCCACAGTTCAGGGTCTATGCCCAGAGATCCAGGGACTGGCTTTTGAAGTGGGGAGAACACAGGACCAGAGCAGAGCAGGAACGAGAGAGCTGAATGCAGAGTACTTGCTGCCCCAGCCACGGAGTATGCCCAGGTCTGCTGATGGACAATGAGACCCCTGAGCCTGGGCCAGACTGGCGCAGGAACAGAATTTCTCTCTGATTTCCTCCTTCTTGCCTCTTCCCACAAAAATAAGAAGTAGCTCCTGAGGACTCCTAGTTGTGAGGCCCTGGAAATCACTGACAATCTCAGCAGTCAGGCGGCATGTTTGCAATGGCAGAATGGAGGTTGGGACTCTTACCCCATTTCTGGAAGCTAGGGCCTCGAGCTACTCCACTTCTTTAAACTTTATCTGAACAGGAGCCAGTGAGACTTCGCAAAAGGAAGTCCCTCCGTTGTGCTACCTCCGTCAAGCCCTCAGAAAAAAGGAAAATCTCTTCGGAGGGGGAGAAAAGAGCAGATGAGGGGCAAGCTGGAGGCCCAGCACTTGTTGGTACCTGAGAGTAGAACTCTAACCACAGAGCTTAATCTTCACCTTTCTGGGGGTTTGTTTACTTAACTACAGAAAAGAATGAATGAGATTAGAAAATATCCCTCCCTCCTTCCTCATTTCCTGCCTGTCTTCCTTCTTTTCCAAGTTTCTCTCCTCCCCCAGCTCCTTGCATAACTTGACGATCGGCATTTTGGGTCCTGAAATATGTGTAATCATTTCTCCACCATCTGACCTGTAAATAACAGCTTTAATGAGGATGGCTGAGAAACATTCCCCAGGGATGGTAATGAATTATAATGCACATTGACCTAAGCTCTCCTGCAGACCTAATTCTCCTGGAACTGTTCACAATAAGGATTATTTTGGAAGTATTGAAGAAAAGGCAGGGTGAAGGTGCAAAGAAATCTCTGTGGAATTGGGAGGCCCCTCCTGTGCACTCGATCGCACCTAGCAACACATTTCCAACATTTCCAAGAGCTCAACCTCCTCCCAGTCACACATGAGAATATCCCGTATCCTTGGACTTTTAGCAGGAATACAGTCCCAAACTATGCATCTGGAAAGAAACAGTCAATGCAAACAAGCAGAATGGCATTTCCAGATACAATTTTAACCTTGATCTTTTGTTGGGAGACCCTGTTGTCTTTTTCATTCATTTCTATCTCCCAGGTCAAATTTTATCACTGTATTTTAACAAACCAATGCAATAAAACTGAACAAAGCAAGAAAAGGCCCGCGATCTCTTGACTACAAGAGCTCTGAAAACAGAAAGTTTTTTAAAAGCTCCTTTGATGGCAAAACCTGACCTGATCTGAGAGAGGCAAGTCATCCTTACTTACCACATTTAGAGTCGGCATCCGTACATTTTTATGCATTTGATCAAAGTGTGCTGCCTCAAACCTGCCAGAATTGTTATGTAACACATGGTGCATGTCCTTTGGTAACTTTCTAAAACAATTTTTAAAACATAAAATTCTGAATACACCTGGTCCTAAGGGTCTGAGAACAGAACCATGGATTTGGACTACGCAGTGTGTTCAGAAAGAGAGGCAGTGTTGGTGAGTTTCTGAGCAACCATAAACAACAAAGCAAAGTTTCAGTGTCACTTTCACTGAAAGATCATCAGTCCGATATGGCTTTTTGTTGGTTGCAACAGCTTATTTTATTTTGTTATGTTGTAGATTACAAGTCTTTACTCAAATGCCTAATCCTCATGGCAACTAAAGTTCATGGGTGGGGTTAGGGAAAGGAAATCAATAGCTAATGCTTATGTGATTTACTATGATACAGTCAATTTGTTTTAAGAAAAAAAAAACAGGTACATATTATTAGAATAAATAGAGTAATTTCCTGACCAATGAAATTATTTTTAAAAAGAAAATAAAATAATATGCAAAAATTACAAAACTATCTACGTATTGTTTATAGGTAATGTTGTAGACCTAAGTTGATCTGGAGAGGTTCACAGGGGTAGAGATATGCTATGGAGGCACAAAAAATCAGAAACGTCTAAAGGACTATTACAATTCAAATTAAAATTCATTTGACATACAAAGGAAAACAGGAAGTAGAATGTTACTTAATATTAATAGACTATACAATGTAAAATTAAATTATCACAATTACTAATTTAAATCTACTAAACAGCACAGCATTAATATATTTTAAAGCTGTTAGAATTATGATGAGAAATTAATGAAAATACAAGTGAAAAATTCAAAGATACATCTCATTTTTCTCACAGCACAATTACTTAAAAAGTGAATGAAATTTAAAAAAAGTTGAAATTGCTTTCACTGATCTAAATGGAGAATTGTATGCACGACAAGCAAAAAACATGTTATTTTCCAAAGTTCATGGCATGTCTCACAAAATGCTTATATCCTAACCCACTAATAAAACCTCAGCAATGTTTCCCATTTGAAACTATACATTCTGTCTTCTTACAATATAATGCAATAAAACTAAATATTAACAGATCTTTCAGAAACCATGTAAGCAAGAAGAGAGTGGAGTTGATTATTTAATGAGTTGAAAGGAAAAAAACCCATTAATCTGGGATTTTTATAGCCAGCAAAATCATCCTTCAAAAGAGAAGGGAAAATAAAGACTTTCTCAACCAAATGAAAACTGAGGAAATTCACTGCCCACAGACCTCCTGTATGTGCCCTGGGTGTGATGTAATGAAAATTCTACCCACTACCTGACATCTGTACTTACAATCACCTCATAGATAAATATCATCCTGCAACCAAACAATCTAATCAGAAAAACACACAGTCACATTGATATCCTCCTTATAAATTATTTTTAAATGTGATCCAAAAAGAAATCATTAATCTTTCAGTACAGGGATGGGTCAGTGGCTGGGCACTATTAGGTAGATAACCATACAAAACCAGAGGTTTTCTTGCTCATCTGAGAAAGACACATCAGTTATTTGGAGCAGTCTTCTCATTCTCAAGTAATTCATGTAAATAGTCTACATATCACATTATTTGCTAGAATTCTATTTTCTGTGTCCAAGTATTATAGTCAGTACATCAATATATTGCACTGATTAAAAATGGTACATATTGTTTCCCATTTGAAATGTAGGAAATAATTTCCTCTATGTTCTGAGGCATTTAAATAGTTAATCTTATGGTATTAGCTATATATTAAATATCAAGGCAGGGAGGGAGAGGGCAGGGGGATGTGAGCTGGAAAATGATATGAAATATATATGATTTCAACTTCCGATTGGATGAGGTATAATTAAGTGTCTCCCAGTTGTCTCAATATATTTACTGCCATAAAACTTTTGAGAAATAATGCCAGTTTGGGAGGTAGCAAAAAGAGGTTTGGAGACAGAGGACAGAGACAGTGAGAAATGTCGCACCTGCCAAAAGAAGAACTTGAGAAAAAGTGGAGACAATAAGGGTATTTAAGGGATGAATGTTTTACCACATTACCTTCCCCTGAAACTGCCATGAAAAGATACAATAATCATCGATGATTCTGGACTTGGATTTGTTTTACTCGTGTTTTCTGATAGGAAGAACTACTGAGATTGCCCTGGTGATGGATAGCAAGTAGCAAGTGAGAGCAAAATTTGGGAATGAAGCAAACTTACAAACAAACAGTACGTGTTTCCTGAGTGTTTGCTATTTGACATGTATTGCTGTATACTACCATGTGCGCAGTTCCTTACAACAGCTGTACGAGGCAGGAACTGTCGTCTCCCACGATTTACAGATTTGGGAATCACATGTAGGAGAAACAATTCACCCAAAATAATGATACTGATAAGAAACAGAGGCAGGATTTGAATCGAGACATTCTGACTTCCGAGTCAACAATACAGACTCTAGTCTCCGTCTCTTGCTTATACTCTTTCTCATAGTTAGAATTTTAAAATAAATGAAGAATGAAATGCAGTATCAAGGAAATCCCTGTAATTAGAGTGGAAGTTAGGGAAAGTGTAAAGGTCAGGTGAATTGGTTAAAGACAATACTTAAAAAACAGAGAAAGAAAAGGATGATTCTACATTTTATTAGGACCACAAATTTTTCAAAAATGTCCCTGCTCCAAAGGGTTCCTGTGTTAAGACATATGCATCAAAACCATCATTTAGGCAGCAGTGGACAATATATAATCAAAATTGAAAATATGTACCCCCTTAATGCAGTAATTTCTTGAATTTAATCTTAGGGAAACAACAAGACAGTCTAAAGATACAGGTCCAAAGAGGTTCATTTTAGCATTAGTAGAATAGAAAATAAGTCTCATAAATACTATGAAGAAGACAATAGCAACAAAAATGTAAAATAGCTAGAACTAACCTTATAAGAAATGTGACAGATCTATCTGAGAAATACTACAAATTTAACTTAGAGACATAAGCGGTGTTAATAAATCAGGAGACATTCCATGTTTCTGGATTAGAAGTTTCAATATTTCAATACTTGTCCCCAAATTAATTTATATATTTAATGCAACCCCAATTAAAATTTGATGAGATTTTTGTCTGGAATTTGACCAAATGATTCTAAAGTTCATTTAGAAGAATAATTGTGTTAGAATTGTCATGAAAAGATCAAGAAAAATGAGTAATGAGATTGACTTGCCCTATTAGAAATTAAATTATCACTGTGGTATGGTACCAAAGTAGTCAGACAGATCCATAAAACTAAAAAAAAAAAATCCAGAAGCTGAGTTAAATATGGATAATAATTTGGTACATATTAATGATTTCGGTTTAAAAGATTACGGAAAGAATCAACTATTTATTAAATGTTTCATTCAATAAAATATGACTGGGATGGGGAAAGTAGATAAACACTGTAAGAAAAAGGTATGAGGCTTATACCATAATTTATACAAAACTGAATTCCAGATATTTCAAAGTTTTGATTGGAAAAAAGAAACCACTAAAATATCAGAATATATCAATAAGTATTTATGGAATCCTGTGGTTGTGAAAGACTTAAAATGTATGGATTTGATGGCTAAAGTAAAAGATGAATAATGAATTTTATTATGTAAAATTTCATAATTTGTGAACAACAAAAAAACAAATTCTGATCCAGATCCAGTCATCCACCTGAACACCTTAAATAACATTAAAAGACAAACTGTGAAAACTATTTGTGAGAGACCGTACAAAAGTTTATAATTTTCTTTATCTTTTCAAAGATCAGACAAATTAGTAAAATTAAAAGAATATTCCAATAGAAAGTGACCTAAGTATAAGTAAGAAAATTCATAGACAAAGATATACATATATTTTCAGTGTTAAAAAAATGTTGAGCCCTGGCTGGTCTGGCTCAGTGGACTGAGTGCCAGCCTCCGAACCCAAGAGTGGCTGGGTCGATTCCCCGTCAGGGCACAAGCCTGGGTTGCAGGCCAGGCCCCTGGTGAGGGGCGCTCAAGAGGCAACCACACATTGATGTTTCTCTTCCTCTCCTTCTCTCTCCCTTCTCCTCTCTAAAAAAAAAAATAATAATTTTTTAAAATCTTTTAAAAAAATGTTGAACATCTCTGGCTATCAAGGAAACATAAATTAAAACATCAATGAGATGTCATTTCTTGCCTATTAAGTTGAGAATGATGAAAAATATTAATAGTATGTGATGCTAGCTAAGACACAAGTAAACAGGCATTCTTGTAGTCTTTAGTATGAATTCCAATTGATAAAACAAACTTTCTAGGCAGCAGTGGGCAATATATAATCAAAACTGAAATATGCACCCCCTTAATGCAATAATTTCTTGAATTTAATCTTAGGGAAACAACAAGACAGTCCCAAGATACAGGTCCAAAGAGGTTCATTTTAGCATTAGTAGAATAGAAAAATTAGAGAACTCTATGACTGTTCAAAATAAGGTATTCATTAAATACATTATTCACACAATGGAATACTATGCAGCTACTGAAAAGAGGGTAGGAGATCTATATATATATTAAATAATACCATGCCCCAAAAGTAGAAAGTGAGAAAATTACATTAAAAGCATTTTGATATTATATATATGTATTCATATGCATTTATGTGTATTTGATTATAAATATTAATTATTGCTGAGGATATCTGCCTTGTCCTCTGGGTGTAGGTGTGCGAATATAAGAAAACCCAGCTACTTCCCTAAAACTCTGCAGAACACTGTGTCACAAGGAGCCTCAGGCGCGTTACCTTCTCTGCCCCTCAGTGTTCCCATCAGTAAAACAGCATGTGACAGCATCTAGGGCTGTCATGGGGATCGAATGTGTGAAGCACTTACAATAGGACTTGGCAGGAAGTAACCAGTGTGCAATAATTCACCACCACCATTATTACTATTACTATTATTATTTTATTAGTATTACTATCAACACTCTCCATGAAGTACAAGAGAAAAGAAGCATTCACCACATAAGAAAACACGGAGCAGCTCTGGCGTCTCCCCCTTGATACCACCTTGGCTGCCATGTGCGAGGGTGGACTCTGTGGATGCCGGGAGCGGGTGCAGAGCCAGAGCCACAGCTCAACAAGAGTGGGTTTACTCGTGAGTCTTGCTTAAGACACCCCAGGACTCCCTGACTAATCACGTGCAATGCAGGTGTATGGATCCAGAGGCTGGGGCCAGATCCAGGGCAATTTCTTTGACACTGTTTCCATGTCTCTATTCAGGCCAGTAGACTGTAAATAAATGATTCTAAAGTTAATATATATCCAGACTAGATACAGCCTGAGAGACCTATATGTACAAGTTAATTAAAGGCACAAATATGTTGCTTATGCTTAAGTGTCTGTTTAGGGAACAAACTATACACTCTCTTAATACACACGCAGTCTCTCTCAACTAATAAAATTTTAATAAAAATTTTAAAAGTTTGAATGAAAATCCACTGCAGGTATTGCTATGGAGAGTCTTGTACTTGAGCTAATTAAAAGTATCCAGAATTGTCACAGTTGATCCCATTTCATAACGGCTATTTCTGTCTTAGGCAGCGGCTCCTAACCACGTGTACATAGAGCCCCTGACAGGGAAGCCAGTCCTTCTTCTGAGCCTCGTTCTCCCTTAGAGAAAGGGAGTGTCATTCGGGACATCCACCCACAGCAAATCGACAGTGGGATCTTTTCACCACGGAGAAATGTTGATTTCATATTTGTCTGTAGTGTGAGATGAATGCTGTCCATGATTTACTTACTCCAGAAAGTGTTGCCTATAACGTGGAGACACAGGACAGTTTAAAAGGAAGAGTAATCACAGCACACAGCTATTCATCTTCAGCTGCCTCTGGGACGCGGCAACAAGCTCATTAACTCTTGCAGCAGCTGGCTGCCGGGAGAGCTGTCAGCTCCCACCTCTCAGTGACTCTGTCCTCTCCAGCTCCTGACCAACATGAGGTTTTCTGATCTCTGCTTCCCCACTCTGAGCTCCCATGATGTCCCTTTTGGCAGGGTCAAGAATTAAGTCGCTTTCTGTTTTCTGAGTCGAGACAAGGCTCTGCATTGCCCACCCTCACCACATCATTGCCACTTGCCATCAGATTTAGAAACTGGCACCTGCAGGTTTGAATGCTGGTCAGCTGTCTTGCCGACAACAATCCTTTCTCTTGCTCTTTTAGGTAGGCTCGACCATTCCAAGACTCAACCTTGTCTCCTTTTCCTTAGTTCTGATTGATGTCCTTGCCTAATACCATTCTTCCAGTAGGCTGAGACTACTATAATCCCTAACCTAAAGTGGGGGTGCTGTTGCCCTTCCTGGTCCTTTCAAGGCCCCCCACTAGTCCAGGTGGCTGGATTCTTATTGCCAATGGACAACATTTCTTGGATAATGGTTGCCTGTCTAATCCTCCATCATGCCACTTGAAATTTTGACTACTGTTCTGGTTGTTTGATTTTCCCTTTCGGTGCCAGCGGTTTATAATGTAGCCAGATGTGCTTCCAGACAGTGTGACTTGTTCATCCAGATATTGTTTTTGGAGACTTCTATGTACCACTCTTCTAGGCACTGGGACCACAAGAGTTGACAAGACACACAACTCCCAGCCTTTGTCGTGATGACATTCTAGTAGAGGAGACACATACTAAGTACACAACTATAAATAAAGTAATTTCAGAGGTATGAGTGCAACAGTGAGAATGAAACGGGCTAATGGTTTAGAAAGTGACTGGGCTGGTGGGTAACATTCAATGGAGGCGTCAGGAAAGTTTCCTTTGA
Source organism: Carollia perspicillata (assembly GCA_004027735.1). Classification (NCBI taxonomy): domain Eukaryota; kingdom Metazoa; phylum Chordata; class Mammalia; order Chiroptera; family Phyllostomidae; genus Carollia; species Carollia perspicillata. The sequence continues at coordinate 5,318 of PVKM010014790.1, read as the reverse complement.
AGAGGTACAACGGTTGAGTGGAACTTGAATAACAGGAAGCGAACTATGAGAGGGTCTAGAGGAAGTGAATTTCAGAGAGATCAAACCAGGGGGAGAGCTCTGAGCTGTGTCTGAGGGTAAGGTGGTCGGGAAGCAACAAGAAGGGCAGTATGAGTGAAGACGGCAAGTGGCAGACAGGTTTGGAGGGGGCGGCAGGGAGAGCTCATGGGGCTTTTCAGGTCATGGAAAGAGTTTGGACTTTCTGTCAAGTGCCGTGGGAAACCCTTGGAGGGTTTCACAGGGAAGGATGGCTTATCTGATTCATCAGCTTCTTGCTGGTTTCCTCTCTCCTTTCAGCCTGGTGATTATCATCATTTCCAAAGCCCTTCATGAAACCTAGGACAGATGCCCATTTCCACATATGGACCAACGGGGCAGGTAACTCATTCCAGCCCATACAATCTCAGTGCTAGCACCAAGGTCCACCCATCAGTGAGGACAGTGGTCCATTAGCTGGGATTCAGTTGGAACTCAGAAACTGTCTCCAGAGAGGAATGTGTTCAGACAGAAAAAGCAAGATTGAGGAAGATTGCTGACTGGGACATTGGCAAGAGGGAGGCTATAAACAAAGGCCATAGGTCTGGGGGCATTATCAATATACAGAGGTCAAGCTGGAGTAGTCCAGGGGGCCCAGTTTTGTGCTAGTGGCTAAGACACAGCTGCAGAAGGGTTGCAGAGATCCCGCTGCTCTCATAAGAACTTAGAGGATGCCCCCCTCTTTTACTGGGGGCAGCACATTTTCTGCAGCTCTGGTGCAGGAGGATCAGATGCCCATGACAGTACTTACATCTCTACCTCAGTTGTCGGGTAACAGGTAACTTCTTTGTGGCCTAAATTCAGCTGGGGGTGTGTAAATAGTGAATGTGAGGAGGGGATGGGCAGAAGTTTGGTTTTACTGAGCTGAAGGGAAGGTGAATTTTTTAAATCAGAATTTTCCATCCCAGGACTACAAGGAGTTACAACATTTCTGGTAGCTGAACTCTGGTCTGTTATTTCTCAGGACTTTAATTCTGTATAAAGTCTCTGTGGTCCTAAAGCTTTGAAGACAACACATGGGCAGATAGAAGAAGGTGAATAACATTTTTTGGGTATGTATTATTTCATACTTAAAACTAAAGAGTTTACATTATTATTTTAGCAATCCTCAATAATATTATGATGATACCCATAGGGTAATACTCCTATGGGTAACATAAATTCACTTTGTATCTAAAGATATACAGGCTCATCAATAGTAATATACTGGCCCCCAAAGAGTAACTAGCTAGCAGCCAATAAGTAACGGGGTGGGGCCAAATTTGGACTTGGAGAAAGGTCTTCTTAAAGCCGTGGGCCATCTCTTTGGTTCCGTCACCCTGACTGGAGGGGGAGAGGCAGCATGGTCTGGCACTTCTTGTCTTACTATATCAAACTTATTATAATTATTTTTCATATTTAACTTTCCACAGAATTATGCCTTACCTCCTCAAGTTGATTCCTTAAACGTGATAACACCCTCTTTAAACCTCTCTCCCTCTCTGGCAATGCTTTCCCTTACATTAGGCCTCACAATTATCTCTTATTGATAAGTTGGCAATTTCCAGGTGTGATCAGGTAGGTCAGTTCTGGTGGCCCATCCTGGGCATCAGGGGAAGGATTCCCAGACATCTAGAACACAGGTACCATCCCCAGAGAGCACATAACCCCCCAGAGGCAGTGTGGCAGCAGAGCTACGCTATCCACCTGTTCAACATCCAGGAGTTCAATGACACTCCCCCCACACTAGGGAAAATGAGAGAAAACTAGAAGGGAAAGAAAATTTTATTTTTCTTTTCTTTCTGAAGTGCCATCTTCGTTCACCATTTTCTGGCCTTTTCCTGGGTACAGGTGTCCTTTCAGAACCCCTTTGAGGTCTTTCCACCTTCCATTAATCCTACTAGATTCTGGGTGCCAGGGAGTTCCCCAGCAATGTTCTCTATGGTAAATGCGTGTGCATTCATAGAGTCATGCTCACATCTGGACGGCATCTCATTATGAATTATTTGTTTCAGAGGTTTGCTTTGCACAAATATACATCTATCAGAATATAAAGGCCTTTTGGAAACCAAACGCTAGCAATATTAGACTATGCTGCCCAGTTCTTTGAAAAAGAAGGAAAACAAACTCTTCGCGTTTTTTGTTTATGATAACTAAGTGATTTCAAATAGTACCAGAATTTGTTTTTTAAAATGTTTCTTTGTTATTCTGAGAGCTAATTTGATGACATTGTTGTTAACCCTACGTAGCCTTGTCATTTTTTTGTTAGGTTTTATTAATTTGGTATTTGTTTTTGTAAGAAAATCTGTATAGTTATGAATAAAATATTGTACAGTGTTCCATTTTTTAAGAAGGTTTAGCAAATACCATTCTAGATATTATGCTGTGGCTTTTCCCATGTTGCAGGCAACCTTCATATCAAAACCCCTTAAGTTTTAGCCTAAAAACTAATTTGGTGTCCTAGGAAAGATGAAGGGCAGAGAGGAGCCAAGGACGCAACATAAAGTACTTTTAGTTCCGGCTGTGACCCTGTGTTTGCTGGGGCCTTTGAACTCAGAGATCGCTCTCCGTGAATTGAAGCACAGGGAGGTCCGGGACCTCACTCTCCTGTGGATGAGAATTAGCCAAGGCAAGAACGCTCATGTCTAAGGAGTCTGAAGGCAAAAAAGACAAGATGACTCGGAATAGCCCTCATTCGGAACTGGCACTCAACACGCATAGACTCATAATTCCACTTACATTGTAATATACAAGTAGACTCCTTGACAACAGTGGCCTGAAGTTATTCCGCAGTTAAAGTTAAAAGAAAGTGAACAAGTTAGGGAAAACAGACACAGGGAATGCAGTGGAAGTTTTTAAGCAGATGCAAGCCTGGGAAAGATATTTGACTTACTTAAGAATTCTGTGTTTCTGCCCCATCCCCCCCGCCATGGCTGGAGTCTCAGGGCCTGCTCTGTCACACATGCAAAACCAATCTGCTCCCGTGACATGGAGCATGAAAGTTCATCTCCTAAAACTTTACACCCTATTGAAAGAATATAATAGTGTTAAAGAAAAGCTAATTCTGTGATCCTTTTGCTTTGGGCTACAGATGGGATGCCATTTTCAAGGGACATTTTTTTTGCCCCAGTTCCCATCAAATAGCTCTTGAAATAGGCATGATACAGCCCCCTTGAATAAAATAAAATACCTTATTTAATTGCCTGAATGACACTCGGGATTGTGCTGCCAAAGCAAGCCCAAACAGGCCCAACCAGAAGCAATATCAAGGGGGTAACCTGACTACGAGGCAGCTCCAGTCCCAGCTCCAGCCCCCGCCGACTGCCAGTCTGGGCTGAAGGAAATGAAAACAGTCCAGGGAAATGCAAATGAAATCTGCAAAGGAGCGAAGGCATAAGAAACCATTTCCCAGGGTAATAAGCTCATTGATTTCAAGGCTGGCACCTCAGCTTGACCTCCAGGGCTCAGAGTGCCATTACATATGGACGACAGGGTCAGGGAGCTGCGAGACAGGAGGGGCACCTAAGCATCCACAGCTATGGCCGCCAACTCTGCTCGCGGGCCTGTGTCCAGCTATGCCCATCTGGCTCCAGAATTCCGAGCCTCTTTTTGGCTTTCATTGCCTATTTTTCTGCCATTTGTGTGGACTTGCCCCTGGTTAAACTGGTTTCTTACTAATGGTCAGAACGGCAAGCCTTGGATCTTCCAAGAGAGTCCCAACTTTATTTATTTATTGAGGCCCATGCAATTTTAAACATATTAACCAGATACAGGGACACTGATACCTATGGTGTCACCTGTTGCTGGTCTCCAAAGAATCTAGCTGAAGAAGTTTTGAATTACCCTGCTTTAATGAGGATATATTTTTCACTAGAAATATATATCACCTAGAGGAATCATGTTAGGAAGATTTGTAATCAAAATGGGCAATATTTACCCTGATCTCACCGTGTAAAGCTAGTAAATTCCCCACTCATCCCAGGCCTCTTTAGGATAACCATGAACCATTTTCAACATGGGATTTCTTCCCAGGGCTCTTCTGCCAACAAAGTGCTGAGCCTCCTCCCAATTCCTCTCTAATTCGGCTGATTCAAAATGGCTATTTCATCTGCTGTCATGCTTTGGAACAAGGACTCAGGAACAAGTAGTGTATTAGGGTGGCTCTTAGGAACCGAACTGTGTCCCCCTAAAATTCATGTGAGGAAGTCCTAATCCCTAGCACTTCGAAACGTGACTGTAATAGGAGATGGGGCCTTTAGAGAGGTGATTCAGTTAAACATATTTGCCAATGATACCTCAGACAAGGGATTAATCTCCAAAATATACAAAGAACTTACACGACTCCACTCCAAGAAGATAAGCAACCCAATTAAAAAAATGGGCAAAGGACTTGGACAGGCATTTCTCCAAGGAGGACATACAGAGACACATGAAAAGATGCTCATTATTGCTAGCCATCAGAGAAATGCAAATTAAAACCACAATGAGATACCACTTTACACCGGTAAGAATGACCATCATAAACAAAGCAACAAACAAGTGTTGGAGAGGTTGTGGAGAAAAGGGGACCCTAGTTCACTGCTGGTGGGAGTGCAGACTGGTACAACCACTATGGAAAACAGCATGGAATTTTCTAAGAAAACTAAAAATGGAACTGCCTTTTGACCCTGCAATTCCACTGCTAGGATTATATCCCAAGAACCCTGAAACACCATTCCGAAAGAACCTATGCACCCCGATGTTCATAGCAACACAATTTACAATAGCCAAGTGTTGGAAGCAACCTAGGTGCCCATCAGTAAATGAATGAATCAAAACACTATGGTACATATACACAATGGAATTCTATGCGGCAGAAAGAAAGGAGCTCCTACTCTATGCAACAGCACGGATGGAACTGGAAAGCATTATGCTAAGTGAAATAAGCCAGGTGGTAAAAGACAAACACCATATGATCTCACCTTTAACAGGAACCTAAGCAACAAAACAAACAAGCAAGCAATACATAACCAAAGACATTGAAATAGAAAACAGGCTGACAGTAACCAGAGGGGAGAAGGGAGGGAATTTCAGGGGGAAAAGGGAAGGGATTATAGGAACAAGTATAAAGGACACATGGACAAAAACTAAGGGGGGTGGAAATGAGAGGGAGGTGGGGACCACTGGGGGGGTGGACTGGGACGGGAGTAAAAGACAGAAAACTGTACTTGAATAGCAATTAAAATAAAATAAATAAAAATCTAAAAAAGGGAAAAAAAGTTAAA